>PVID01013950.1:0-32479 GCA_004025025.1 Tapirus terrestris | reverse complement strand
CCCTCTCTCCACCTCCAGCCTCTCCCTCCACGCCTCCCCACCCTCTCCCCCAGCCCCTACTCTACTGCGGACGTTTGCTGACCCACCCAAGGCTCTGTCCTGAATCCACACTCAAACATCCTGGGGTGAAAGAAGCGAGGAACATTCTCCTTCTGCTCCCCCAACACTCCCCCCATGAAAAAGACCCTCTAATTCATCCCTCGCAGCTTAGGGAACACTCACATTACACAACATATATTGTCACTGCTGAAAAACAATGTTGAAACACATTTTCTGTAACCTGAAACAACTTCCTGTGCAAGGAATTCATAAAGTCTGATCCCCTAAAAGTGATTTTTGTAAGGTAAACAGCCATCCTAAAACAAGGCAGACTGTCACAAAGGGGCTGTGCCGGGGGCCCAGAACCCCTGGTATCCAGTCTCAAGCATCCCGGGGGAAGCTGGAAGGGTTTGCGAATCTACCAAACATCCCCTCGAACCGTTCGGGAGAAACATTAACTACCACACGCCCATCTTCCTGTCGTCTAAAACAAGATCATCGGGCGGCTGACTCCACTCTCAAGGTCTCCACGTCAAGTGATGTAAATACACTGTCCTTAGAAACAAGGAACAGACTTAGAACCATGACCCACTTGCAGACCACACTGCAGAAGTTGGAAGACAGAAGTCAGACAGGAAAAATTCACAAGCTGTGGAAAAGCTAGTGCATCATCCTCGAAAAAATTCCAATTACAATATCAGCAGAAGGCAGGTCTTTTCTTCCCGCAAACAGCATCGAAATGATTTGATGTCATTTTTTTTAGGCCACAACGTGACATTAACTCCTTGCCTGGACACAAAAGGCAAGCGTTTCACTGCAAGATGCGAGGCATTTGGGGGAGCAAGATGACCAGAGGCCCTGCCCCCATGCCCTGTGGTCCTGACCCCCTGCACCCCGTCCCCGGCACCAGACGGCGGGGCGAGGACAGGATATGGACAGGGACAAAACCTCACGTCACAAAATGCTTTTGGGTGGTCACAGGAGGAGTCACACTTCTAAATTACGTGGTTGCCTAAAGCTAATTCATAAAATATCCCTGAGGTATAGACACAAAGGCAGGTTTTACTCCCTTGAGCACTCACGAGAATCGAGAGGAAGTTAAAAAGCCAGTTAATCATAAGAACACTGAAGCATGCACTCGGGCGGGTGTGGTACGTGAACCCCTCTGAAGACATGCAGCAGAGTGCCGCGCGGTCTGATCGTGCTGTATCACATAAGGGCCCGCTGACCGCGGGGAGAACGTCAGCCCACACCTCACAGGTGGAGCTACAACCCCAGGCTGGGCTCTGTCTACAGACCGACCCGGCCACACCACTCGTGCGCAGCGGGGATCTGCTGCTGAGACGCCAGGCAAGGAGATGGGGCTGCTCTCTGCAAAGAGCTCTTCCCCGCAGACTTCACACGGGACCCCGGGTGGGTCCGCGCAGCCCCCGGTCCCCACGTCAAGAGGGCCCGGAGAGGGACCGGTAAGGGCCGCGAGACAGAAAAGGGGCAGACCTGGACCTGCTGGAAGGCCTTCAGCCTCTTCTTGAAGCGGGAGGGCAGCACGAAGTCGCAGCCGCGGGCCAGCGAGGCCAGCTCCTGCCTCAGGTCGGGGTCCTGGCGCAGGGACAGCTCGTGGACCCGCATGTCCGCGCGCATGGGCCGCCGGGGCCCGGGCCGGGCACCGCGCTCTTGGGGCTGGGCCTGGCCGGGGCCGGCGGGCTCGAGGCGGCAGCTGCGCCCGGCGGGATGGTCCGGGCGGCGGGGCTCAGCGCGCTCCATGCGTCGCCGGCCAGGCGCTCTGGGGGCCGGCCCTGGGCCGGGCGCATTCCACAGGCTGAGGAGGGCACATGGCTGGGGGGGGAGGCGGCGGGCGAGCCACCCCTCCCAGTGGGCCCGGCCGTGCAGGAGGGAGCAGACAGCCTGCGCGGCTCCCCGAGCTGAGCTGTGCCTGCTGAGCGGCTGCTGGGCGCACAGGAGGCAGCTCTCTGCACAGAGACCCCGTCTGCGGCTCAGCCCAGTGCACAAGGCACATGAACAGGTCAGAAGGACGGACGACCTGGGGACACAGCCTGCTAGTTCTCGGGAGGTGGGGAGGAGGCGCTCTCCCGAGAAGCGAAGTCCGCCCGGACAAAACAGAACCTGTTGCAGAGCTGGCTCGCAGGGCGGGTTCCGTGCTGACGCCCCAGATGCAGCCAAAGCAGCTGTTCCCTCCCCGAAAACACGCCTGAAACACAGGGGTCTGCGCACCGCCCCTCTCTCCCTGCATTTTCAAGGTTGAGAAAACACACTTACACTGCAAAGGGCACTCGAAAGTTTTCAAACATCAGGGGACGGGGGAGTGTTCAGATTCTACAGTTCTCCTGCGTTGCACAGAACAACGTAGCACATAACAACAGGGTAGAAGGTAACGACAGCCACTGGAGATGCAAGTGTACACGGGCAGACGAAAGCAGGTGGACTCAAAACCTGGAATGCGGATGCACTAGCACCCCAGCGCCTCCCCCTCCACCAGAAAGGGAAGAGGCGCTGGGGAAGCCGACTCCCTCGGCCCAGCCCTCGCTGGATGCTGTGGGCACAAAGCCGGTGCCGAGGGTTGGGAGGGAGGTCCTGCCTCCTGAACCCAAAACGGTTCTGGAAGAATCTCTCAGAAGTAACAGGCATTAACGCACACACAGCAGCAGAGCAGAACCTGGGGCCCGGCCCGCACCACTGACACGGAACCGAAATCCTGGAGGATGTGAAACGGGGAAGAATACAGTGAACCTAAGGGACCCTACTGCCCCAAAGAAGCCCTTTAGATGGGACACGCCCTGTGAGCCTGTGGCTCTGCCCCGGGTGGCAGGACACCAGGACTGCCACGTGCCGTGACACAAACGTCGGAGTCTCAAGTGACTACTAGCTTCCAGCTACCAGCAGCCTGGAGACATCTCTCCCAGGCCCTCCTCCCTCCCGAGAGGAGAGCCGGCCCTGGGATGGCCCTGTCTCTGTGAGGAAGCGTGGCCTGGCCCCCGACGGCCCGCAGTTTGCGACTCCATCTGGAGCCGGCTCACCCTGCTGCCCCTCAGCCCCCAGCCCTTGGGTGGGCACCTGGGTTGCAGCCCGGCCCACAAGGCATGGCCTTCCCTGTAGATCAGAAGCGATCACGTGCGCTGGCTCACTCCCCACTCCGTTTCCTCCGTCTTCCCCCACCCCAAGAGGAAGACGGCAGAGTTCAGGCAGACGTCATTTGTGGTTGCCTCTCCCTGTCCCCCTTCCTGGTACTCCTCCCTCCCCCGTTCCTCCGTCCTCCTTGATCCCCTCCCTCCTTCCTTCCACTGAGGTTCCTCGAGTGTCCACAACAAGCCAGGCACAGCGGCCACACGCCCACGGTCCAGCTCCCTGCGCACATGGAGAGCTCAGCCCAACGCGCAGTGGGGACTCTGTGGCTGTTTAGGAAGGCAATCCCAGAGGCACGGTAGTCCTGACAAGAAGCACCAGCAGACCCTGAGCAGCCCCAACCAGCGTGCGGCGGCAGGCCCCAGAATGCGTCCTTCTGAACCAGGGCCCACACGGAGCCAGATGGGGCGTGCCGCGCCCTGCCAGCCATCACAGGACCCCAGGGACACCTCCCCAGCCCGCAGCTCTCCTGCTCCCACAGGTGGACACAGCCTGTCCTTCCCCACGCCCGGGGACGACGATGTCCAAGAAATGACCGTGGTGGTCTCCAGGCGCCACCCAAGGACTAACTGCCCCTGAGTCCACTTCCCCTCCCCCTTTCTCTCTAATAGACGCCATTTTTTCTTTAGCAGTTTTAGCTTTACAGACACATGGAGCAGAATGTACATGCCCCCTCAACCACCCCCGGCACAGTTTCCCCGGTGTAAACGTCCGTCAGTGCGGGTCACCTGTGAGCAGTCTCCCCTGGTGTGACCGTCCCGTCAGTGTGGTCACCCGTGAGTGAGCAGTGTCCCCCGGTGTGGACGTCCCGTCAGTGTGGTCACCCGTGAGTGAGCAGTGTCCCCCGGTGTGGACGTCCCGTCAGTGTGGTCACCCGTGAGTGAGCAGTGTCCCCCGGTGTGGACGTCCCGTCAGTGCGGGCCACCTGTGAGCAGTGTCCCCCGGTGTGGACGTCCCGTCAGTGTGGTCACCTGTGACAACCAGTGAGCCGATATGGACGCACTGTTAGTAACTCAAGTCCACGGTTTCCACGAGGTTCATTTTGGTGTTGGAGACCGTGGGTCTGGACGATTTGCAATGACGTGTATCCACCACTACGGTCTCGCACAGAGTTGTTTCATGGCCCTAAAATGCCCGGTGCTTCCTCTGTTCATCCATGCGGCCCCCACCCCGCAACACTCTCCCATGTTTTTCCTGTCCAGCATGTCATCTGTGGGATCACACAGGACGGACAGAGCCGTTCCCTTTCCATCCACTCTTCCGCTCCACCCATTCCTCTCTCAAACTCCTGTAGGGAGCACCCCTCTCTCGTTGCTTCCTCTTTGCCTCTTTCTGTGTCCTGCCCCCTTCCATCCTTCTCCCCAACTCCTCCAACATCCTCAGACTCCGAGATCACTGCTGACCCCTTCAAGTTCTCCAAGCAGACCGACCCGGCAACGTATGAAATGGCGAGGCAACGGGAAAATGAGGTGCTGCGTGACCCACGGGGCAGTCAGGCCCCGGACAGGAGTTCTGCGTGCTCTTCAGGCCCAGACGCCACACGCAGGGCAGCACCCAGCACCACGCTCCGGGATGGACCAGACGCAGCAGCAGGCCTCTGCTTTCAGGGCACGGGCCTCGGACTGGGTCGGCACCAGGGCAGGCACAGTCCCAGACCGGCACGGTGCTGTCCTGGGCACTGGGCTTCTGCCCAGGACAGGCCACACCTGCTCCTTGACTCTTCTTCTTCCCTCCTTCCCTACAAACCTCTGGGAAGAAATGTCATTCGTGTAGCGTGTAAAAATGGCCAGGTCCTCCTCTGTAGGCCCACTGCCCCCTGCAATGTGACTCTGCAACTGGTCCCAAGTGGAGGCAGAGTGTGTCCCACCCTCAGAGTTGGCCATGGCTGATAGGGCAGCCACACATCCACAGACTGGAGGGTGCTGGCGCACCGGCGCCCCGTCATGGCTCTTAGAAAGCCCCTGCCATGACACACGGGGCTGGTGGGCTGGGGACAGAGCCCATGCACAGCAGACGTGCTGTCCCACTGACCACAGTCACCAAAATGCCCCGCTGAGCCCGACCCAAACCGCCCACCACACATTTGTGAGCTCAGACAGCACGTTTGGTTCTAAATTTGGGTGATTTGTTTATTTGGCAAAGCTAACTGATACATCAGTGAGCAGTGAGTGACCAGAGCCCACTACGCAGATGGGGAAGCAAAAGAAACCCATTGGTTCAGCCGGTCGGCAGGTTATGTAAAACTCTACCATTCAGATTCAGTTTATCTAGTGTTTGTTTTAAATTCTGTAGGTGACACAAGTACTTATGTGCCAACCATAGTAGTGAGGGGTGGATAAAAAGTGACACCTAACTTGTTCAATGAAAAAGTGGATACAAACCAGAAATTTTAATCCAAATAGGAAAAACAAATCTTTTCCTCATTCATCCACTTGAAAATAAACTTTGGGGAAAGATTAATAGTTCTTCAGACTCGCAAAGGTCATTTAAGAGACAGACAGAGAGACCAGATCCCCAGTCCCCGCCTTCTGACTAATTTTTAAACGAGTCTTTCCCAAGAGCCACAGCAAACCCTCCCGACAGCCCAGGACACGCAGGTTACACTGCCATTTACAAATGGGGAGACTGAGGCGCAGAAGCGAAATGCCCCGGTTGCACAGCTAGTAGGGATGGAGCGGGCCTGGGACAGGCAGGCAGGGGACCGGAGGCGTGGACTGGCCACTGAATTCAGGCCACCTCCCAGCTGGAGAACGTGTGTCCCACCGTAGTGAAGACTCTGAACGCCGCACAGCATGGGACCCATTGGGAATGTGGACAGACAACACCTCCCCGAATTTTCTGACCTTGTTAAAGCAGCCCAGGCCCTTGTGTTCCAGACGCCTGAGCCACAGGCCAGTCTGAAGACACCGTCACGAGAACTGGAAAGAGCCCGTGGCCGTGGGGTGAGGGAGGCAGCAGCTGCTCTCTGGGAAAACGCTTGTGAAAAACTCGTATTAATGTGGATGCGCACAGCGCCCACCAGCTCAGTGCAGGGCCCTGGGGTGGGCAACGGGCCAAGGGCCTCTCTGAGGCCTGGCGTCTCCTTCCTAGGTGAAGTCCCTGGGCTCCAACGGGGACAAGACGATTCCCCTCCCCCCATGCTCATCCCACAATTCTCTAAGCAACGAGCCAAACATTGGCCAGGAAAACGAAGAGGTGATTTATTTTCCCCAATTTACAGTAAATAAAATAAAATAAGTATTCCCGAAAATCAGCCCCGAGAGCCGTCTGGAGTGCCGTATTTAGTCAACTGCCGGTGGGAGCAAGAAGCAGCACGAGTCGGGCCCCTGGCTCTGGTCGCATCCCGTCTGCCTGGTTCCTAAAAAGGACAATGAGACAGCCAGGTCACACGCTCTCCAAGACGGATGGAAATATGCGAGGAGCGAGGAAACGTCTGCATTCTTGTGTGGCTCTGAGCAATCTATTATAACACCCACAATGGTTTCTTCTTTGCCGATACGTTATTCTAGAAGTCTACTGTTAAGTTTCCCAATTTATCTTCCAAGCCTGATTTCTCAACTGCACTGTGATTAGAGAACGTGGTCTGCAGGACAGGAAGTTTCTGACATTTGTTCAGACTTGCTCTGTGGTCTGGAATCCGACACCCAGGAAAATGTCTTTCACATGTGAAGGTGAGACTTCTGCTTCCAGACAACACGGAGGAATAGAGACCGGAACTACCGCCCTGCCCCAATTTTATAAAGTATTGTAAGAAAGAAATGATAGCAATCTCGCACACACTCCTGCAGAAAACAGAGAGGGGGAAACAACTCCCACCTCATTTCACGAGGCCGGTGTTACCACGACACTAAAGCCAAAGACATGACAAGAACAGGGACGACAGATGGGGATCCCCCTGACCACACACAGATCGCACACAAAGTGTCAGCAGCCAGAACCCTGCAACGTACAACAGAGGCGATTAACTATGATCAAATGGGGTTTATCCAAGGAAGCGAGGCTGCTTGAACATACAAAAGTCAACTGACAAAACGCCATATTACTAGTCACAAGGGTTATAAAGAAAGCGACGAGATTCGTCTTACAAATTCTCGACAAACTGGGAATATCAGGTAACTTCCTCAACCTGGTAAAGGGCGTCTATGCAAACACCTGTAGCTAACACCATCCTGGATGCTTTCCACCCAAGACGGGACGAGGTGAGGCTGCCCGCTCTCGGCACGTCTGTGAACGATGCACCGGACAGCCCAGCCGCGGCGCCCAGCAAGGAAATGAGGTTACAGGCGTACAGACCGGGGGGGTGGGGGGAGCGGGAGAGTTTTTCTTCACAGACGACATGAGCCGGATGTGGGAAATCCCTGTGCACCGCTGACTGACTACTAGAACTAACAACCGAGGTCAACAGGTTCACAGGAGACGGGACCAAGAGGAAAAACCCCTCGTGTTTCTATAATTAACAAGACAACTGCACTCGCAATAGCATCAGAAGAACACGACGCTCCAGGAAGGCTGCACAGCAAACCAGAACACTCCGCCGAGGAAAATCAAAGGCCGCAGTAAAGGAGAGACGCTCCATCTCAGGCCCAGAGGACCCGGCACTGCAGAGACGGCGCGCTCCCAGGGTCCACGGGTCGAGACAACCGTCACCAAAACCTCAGCAGGCGTTTATGTCAGGATTGACCACAGGATCCTAAGACGTCTGTGGAACGCAAAAAACCTCCGCTGTAGGTACCCACCTAAGAGAAAGGAAAACGGGGGTCCACACAAACTTGGACGTGAAGGTCCCTGGCAGGATTATTCGGGACAGCTCAGAACAGGAAACAAGCCCAGACCGGTCAACAGGGAGACAAGGTGAGGCAGCTGCACATGCCGAGCCCTCCCGCCTAGGGGAAGGAGACACACACTGGGCACTGACAATCCGTGAGTTTTACCGCATGGAACTGACATGGCAAAGCGGCTGTGACAAGCCTGCTTGCAGCTCTAGAAGACTCCTCCGGAGCGACACGGCATTGGTAACAACACTCGCTGTTCAGGGAAGACGTGCGGGCTGCCAGGCAGGAGCACAAGAGTTCCCAGCACACCCTCGTCTTCTGAATCCTAAATGGGAAGCACCACCTCTTCCTAACAAGCCATCTAATTCTCCGACCGCCAGCGCTACAACGCTGACCCTGCCGAGGGGGTGCATTGCTGTGTCTCTGCCCCCCACGGACATGGGACAGACCCTCCAAAAGGTGACCTCACTGACCAGCCAACTGCATTGCAAAGCTGGAGATGCCATCCGCTTCGGCGTTGCTGGACAGCGCCCAGGGACAGGGTCAGGCGTGCACTCTGGCCCGGGGCCGAGGCCTCGGGGAAGCATCAGAGCCCTGTGGGAGCAGGGCTGATGAGGGGCCCCCCGCAGTCAGCAGTGTCCCCCAAAATCTAACCAACAGTGGAGTATGCTGATGTCAAGAAAGTCTTCTGAAAGCAAATTACTTCACAACAGATTTTATAGTATGTGAATTTAGGAAGGAGAACTGCCTTAAGTGCTGGTGGGTGCACACACACCAAGATTCAAGACCTCCAAACCACCTCGCCACGGGGCCCCTACACCCTCTCCTCCCGACGGAGCCCCCGGACCCCACCTCCCCACGGAGCCACTTGTATGCCATCTCCCCAGGAAGCCCCCCTACGCCCTCACCTCCTCACAGAACCCCTGCACCCTACCTCCCCACGGAGTCCCCAGCATGCCATCTCCCCAGGAAGCCCCTACCCTCACCTCCTCACAGAATCCCTGCAACCCACCTCCCCACAGGTCCCCTGCACCCACTCCTCCCCACGGGGCCCCTGCACCCCACCTCCCCAGGGAGCCCCCTGCATGCCATCTCCCCAGGAAGCCCCTACCCTCACCTCCTCACAGAACCCCTGCACCCCACCTCCCCACAGGGCACCCTGCACCCCACCTCCCCACAGGGCCCCCTGCATGCCACCTTCACTCCCCTCAGCCCAGGCTGGCCCAGGTAGGTCCCGTGGTCCCAGGATCGCGAGTACCCGCAGCACCCCCACGGCCGCCTTCCTCCTGGCAAAGCCTCCTAGGGGGCTGCCCGCCTCCCTCTCTCTGCTGCTCCACGTCCTGCACACGTGTGTCCTTTCTCCCTCCCCAGTTGGCCTTACAAAGGTGGATTATTCCTCCTTCCAGGAGCGTCGAGGCCGCACCGGCCGCACTCAGGTCAGCAGAAGGGCCCAGCCCAGCTCGTCCCAGAGGCGGTGGGAACAGGCTGGGAAGCAGGCAGATCTAGGAGGCAAAGAGCCAGAGCAGGGCAGTGACCAAGCTCGTGGGACGGGCGGCTCAGAGTCCTGGGGGCTGCTTCTAGGCCCACATCCTCCCCAGTTCTTCCACGTTGGGCACAAAACTCAACCCTGCCGGTGAGGGCAGAAGATCGCTGCTTCCCTTCTCCTGCGGGGACACAGAACAATGCACCATCGCACCCCGGAGTCCGAATCTGCCCGCAAGACTTTCCCTCAGCGTTTTCACAAAATTCCCTGCACGGTGCACACTCCTTTACTTAAACGTGCATTTGTTCAAACAGCCCATTTTAGAACAACAATTCGTACACAGTGCACAGACGGACGCTCCTTTGGTACCTACGTCTAGATTTAACAGGCTTACAGTGGGGGCCCCCGCGTGAGAAAACGTTTTCTTGAACGTCCCCACCTAGTAGCATAATGAGGAGCAGGGAAACCCGTGAAATGTGAAGATGACGGCGACACATCTCCTGACACTGTTCTGTCTGAGGCCAGTGCGGGGCCGGGAGTGTGAACGCAGAGGGGACACAGGAGCAGGCCCCTCAGGGGCGTCCTGTGCACTGTAGGGTGCTGAGCAACATCCCTGGTCTCCATCCCAGGTGCCAGTAGTACCCCACACCGCCAGTGTGACAACCAAAGATGTCCCCAGACGCTGCCAATGTCCCCGGGGGGCAAAGTGGCCCCAGCTGAGAACCGCTCTTGTAGAGCAACATGCTCGTTTCAACCTCCGTGACAAGGTCTGACGTCATAGCCGGACACAGAGTGACATAAACTGAATTTCTATCTAAGTCTTTCAAAGCAGACACCCAGACATCAGACAGGGTTACTTCAACTGGAACATTATCATAAAGGGGAACAACGTGGACTTATTTCAGAAAGTACAGAAATCCTGCCACACGGGGTCTTCTCTTGGCAAAGCCAGCACGATGGTTTGATTAGGGTTGTTGCCGAGCCCATGGCGGGCCACCAATCTAACTCCTGGTTCCTGTGGCCGCCAGCAGCGCTGAGCCCGCAGGAGAGGGTCCTTCAGACGCTGCCGTGCTGATGGCGCACATGGGTACAACGGTGGGGCCGGGCATGCAGCTCGTGGCGCTGCAGGACAGCACCGCCCAGCCCTCTCCAGCCGCACGCCCCACGGCACCATGTCCAGGGTCTAGCAGGCAGGCCCGCGTCCTGCCGCTGGCCAGCCACGCTGACCTGCAGGTCACAGGTCCTTTACCAGAGTCTCCCGTCCCCGAGATGAGGCGCCGTCCCCACCGCTTGGGGCAGGGCTCCTCTGAGTGGGGTCCCCGCCAGCAGCAGACCCTGGGGACCTGTTAGGGATGCCAACGCCACACAGCACCCCAGATCCCAAACTGGAATTCTGCACAGGGGTCAGCCAACTGTGGTCACAGCCTTCCCGTCCATCCGTCCTCAGGGCCCTCCCATCCGTCTGTCCAACTGTTCTCAGGGCCCTCCCGTCCATCTGTCCATCCGTCCTCAGGGCCCTCCCGTCCGTCTGTCCCTCCATACTCAAGGCCCTCCCGTCCGTCTGTCCAACTGTCCTCAGGGCTCTCCCATCCATCTGTCCTAACAGCCTTGACATCCGTCTGTCCATCTATCTTCAGGGCCCTCCCATCCATGTGTCCTAATAGCCCTCATGTCCATCTGTCCTCAGGGCTCTCCCATCTGCCCATCTGTCCTCAGGGCTGTCCTGTCCATCTGTTCATCTGTCATCAGGGCCCTCCCATCTGTCCATCTGTCCTCAGGGCTGTGGCTGTCCCATCCATCTGTCCTCAGGGCTGTCCCATCCATCCATCCATCCTCAGGGCCCTCCCGTCCGTCCATCTGTCTTCAGCGCCCTCCTGTCCATCTGTTCTAATAGCCCTGATGCCTATCTGTCCAACTGTCCTCACGGCGCTCCTATCTATCTGTCCTAATAGCCCTTACATCCGTCTGTCCATCCATACTCAAGGTCCTCCCATCAGTCTGTCCTAACAGCCCTCACATCTGTCTGTCCATTCATCCTCAGGGCCCTCCCGTCCATCTGTCCAACTGTCCTCAGGGCCCTCCTGTCGGTCTGTCCTAATAGCCCTTACATCCATCTGTCCATTCATCCTCAGGGCACTCCCGTCCATCCGTCCAACTGTCCTCAGGGCCTTTCCAGGGATTCTGATGCTCGCCCAGGTGGAGAGCCGGTAGCCAGGGCCTGGGGTGGTTACGAGGACCTCATCATGTGTCCCCGAGCACCTCACATGGTCACAACACATCAGAGGACCTTACAGCTCTCTCTGCTGGGGACCTTTTCCAAAAATGCTCTTCTTCTATACACTAACAACAAACTAGCAGAAAGAGAAATCAAGACAATCCGACCTACAATTGCAAGAAAAAGAATAAAATACCTAGGAATAAATTTAACCAAGGAGGTGAAAGACCTATACACTGAAAACTATAAGACACTATTGAAAGAAATCGATGATGACATAAAGAAATGGAAAGATACTGCATGCACATGGATTGGAAAAACAAACAGTTAAAAATGTCCATACTACCTAAAGCAATCTACAGAATGAATGCAAGCTCAATCAGAATCCCAATGACATTCCTCATGGAAATAGAACAAAGAATCCTAAAATTCATATGGAACAACAAAAGACCCCAAATAGCCAAAGCAATCCTGAGAAAAAAGAACAAAGATGGAGGTATCATATTCCCTGAACTCAAAATATCCTACAAACTACAGTAATCAAAATAGCATGGTACTGGCACAAAAACAGACACATGGATAAATAGAAGAGAATCGAGAACCCAGAAATAAAACCACACATCTATGCACAGCTATTCTTCGACAAGGCAGCCAAGAACTTACAATGGAAAAATGAAAGTCTCTTCAATAAACGGTGTTGGGAAAACTGGACAGCCACATGCAGAAGAATGAAAGTAGACTGTTATCTTACACATACACAAAAATTAACTCAAAGTGGATTAAAGATTTGAGTCTAAGACCCGAAACCATAAAACTCCTAGACGAAAATATAGGCAGTACACTCATTGACATCGGTCTTAGCAGCATTTTTTCGAATTCCACGTCTACTCAGGTAAGGGAGACAAAAGAGAACATAAACAAACGGGATTACATCCAACTAAAAAGCTTCTGCAAGGCAAAGGAAACGATCGACAAAACAAAAAGACAACTCACCCACTGGGAGAAAATATTTGCAAATCATATATTCGACAAGGGGTTAATTTCCAAAATATGTAAAGAACTCATACAACTGAACAACAACAAAATAAACAACCCAATCGAAAAAGGACAGAGAATATGAACAGACATTTTTCCAAAGAAGATACACAGATGGCCAACAGACACATGGAAAGATGTTCAACATCAGTGCAAACAAAACTACAGTGAGATATCACCTCACACCCGTCAGAATAGCTTAATTACCAAGACAAGAAATTAGTGTTGGAGAGGTTGTGGAGAAAAGGAAACCCTCATACACTGTTGGTGGGAATGCAAACTGGTGCAGCCACTTTGGAAGACAGTATGGAGATCTCAGAAAACTAAAAATAGAAATACCATAGGATCCAGCTATTCCAATACCGGGTATTTATCCAAAGAACAAGAAATCAACAATCCAAAGAGACCTATGCGCCCCATGTTCCCTGCAGCATTATTCACAATAGCGAAGATGTGCAAGCAACCCAAGTGTCCATCAACTGACAACGGATAAAGAAGATGTGGTGTATATATACAATGGAATACTATGCAGCCATGTAAAAGACAAAATCGTCCCATTTGCAACAACACGGATGGACCTTGGGGGTATTATGTTAAGTGAAATAAGCCAGACACAGAAAGACAAACATAGTATGATTTCACTCATTTGTGGAAGATAAACACATGGAAAAAGAGAACAGATTAGTGATTACCACAGAGGAAGGGGGTTAAAGGGTGGGCAAAAGGGGTGAAGGGGCACATAAATATGGTGATGGATAAAAATTAGTCTATTGGTGGTGAGCATGATGCAGTCTATACAGAAACTGATATATAATAACGTACACCCGAAATTACACAAAGTTATAAACCAGTATGACCTCAATAAAATGATTTAATAAAAAAGAAATATAAAAAAAATGATCTTCAAAGGTTCTGAAAGCTGCTGTTAGTCTGGCCCCAACCAGAGCCCATCCCACAATATTGCCTTGATTACTGATAAAATTGATGTAAAAACCAGTAAAATAAACTTAAATCTTAGGCAACCATAACAAAAAACGAGTGCAGAGTAAGAAGAGTGTCTACAGTTTTATCTAAAGGAAACAGTCATTAAAATCCTTCAAAGAACACAATTTGCTGAAAGACGTGGTACCTGAGTCACTACTGATCAGACCTCCAGCTCCCACAGTACACACCACGTTGGGTCTCTGCTGCTGATTTTCCTCTCTGGGATGGGGGGAGTCCAGATTCCCTCTCCTTCCTCTGTTCTGTTCTGTCCCTCACCTCACATGGGGGGACAGGATGGATCACAGAGCTGGTCTCTGGGCCGCAGGGTCAAGACTAGGCTATGGGATACGTCAACGGTAGGGAGCCCACAAATTCTCCCCAGTCATGCCTCCAATTCCCTCTTAAACCAGGACTAACCACATGAACCAGAGAAACCAGGACTCCTGACCCAGGATGGACCAGAACTGACCCAGAGCCAGGTCAGGACTCCTGAACCAGGTGGACCAGAGCTGACCCAGAGCCAGGTCAGGACTCCTGAACCAGGTGGACCAGAGCTGACCAGAGCCAGGTCAGGACTCCTGAACCAGGTGGACCAGAACTGATCCAGAGCCAGGTCAGGACTCCTGAACCAGGTGGACCAGAACTGACCCAGAGCCAGGTCAGGACTCCTGAACCAGGTGGACCAGAACTGACCAGAGATAAGTCAGAACTCCTGACCCAGGATGGACCAGAACTGACCAGAGCCAGGTCAGGACTCCTGACCCATGGATGGACCAGAACTGATCAGAGCCAGGTCAGGACTCCTGACCCAGGTGGACCAGAGCTGACCCAGAAGTAGGTCAGGACTCCTGACCCAGGGATGGACGAGAACTGACCAGAGCTAGGTCAGGACTGCTGACCCAGGACTTCTGGAAGCACACACACCCTCTGAGCTGGAAGAAGTGAGGGTGCGTGTGGGGTGAGATACAGGAGAGACGACCCAGCGTCTCCACAATCCTGCGATCTTTATGGTCCTCGGGCCTGCACGGAGGAGGCAGGTCACTCCTGCTGGGCCCGCCGCCCGCTTGCACCCGCTCCCAGGTGGGACCCTCGGAGCAGCTCTGCGCCTGGGAGGTGCAGGTGCAGCATGGCATCAGCGCCCGGCCACCCCGGCCCAGCAGTGTGAGGCGTCCCGGGCTCCAAGCGCAGGGTCCAGGACCCCACCTCCTCCACTACCACCGTGGGGCGCCTCACGTGACTCTTACCCACTTTTTTAGCTCTTTAAAAAAGAAAATTCAGGACCTCTCTCACAGCATTTTACGTATGAACATTATTCTGAAATTAATTATCCATTTCTGGGAGCAAAACACTTATATGGAAGTGTATCGAAGGTGGCAGAAACCCTACTAGTCAAGAAGCACCCTGGGGCCGGCCCAGCGGCTTACGTTAAGTTTGCGTGCTCCAGTCTGGCGGCCTGGGGTTTGCAGGTTCGGATCCCAGGTGCAGACCTATGCACCACTCATCAAGCCGTGCCGTGGCGGTGTCCCACACTCAGAATAGAGGAGGACGGGCACGGATGTTAGCTCAGGGCCAATCTTCCTCACCAAAAAAAAGCACCCTAAGTAGTTCAAGAATGTCAGATTTTGCAGCAAAAACGTTGTGTAGTGATGCCTGTAACAGAGGTAAGCTTCCTGTCACCTATACGCGTCAGCACAGCTCTCAACAATGTCCTCAGAGGATAAGTCGCTCCTTTCTCAAACATACGAACTGAAAATGCTCTGAAACTCTACAGACCAGTAGAAATTTAAGAATTTTTATTATTCTCATCTGACGTAGCTGCTCCATATTCACTCCCATCAGAACTACACCTACATATTAAATTACTTAATGACTTAAAATATTAGGTTAAAATTATTAGGAAATTAATTGGAATTAATTTAAACAAACCAGTATGAAATAAAAACGTATTTGCATTACAGAGACTTTTATCTATCTTCAAAAAAGCCCACCAAATTCCAAACTGCACATTGAAATACACATCCGACTGCTTTCCCATCAGACGTCTGTGAAGCACGAGTTCACAAGAGGGAGCAGGTTGTTGGGACGTACACAACTGGAAGGAATCAGGCCACCTCCCTGCCAGAGTTCTGAACTAGTTACTGGGCACGTTGAGCCCTGAGTTAAGAACCTGCATTTCCTTAGAGCATCCTTTCTAGTTCTCCTTTAATATGAACGTCGGGTCCCACCAGCTCAACAGAAACCAAGGGCTGAGTCCTGAGGCGGGGTCAAAGAGAAGGAAAGAGGAGAAGGGTCAAACGAGGCGACCCTGGCCTGAACCTTGACCTTCTGCTCCCGAGCCGTCCCTGGGTTATTAAGTGTGTGAAGAAGCAGCTCATCCACATTAAGCTGTCAGTCCCCTCTGCAAGAACTTACTGTCAAAGCACACTCAGGGCATTCCTGGAAATACCATCGTGGTTGGCACCACCGGCAGAGACCCGGGGCGCTAGGTGTGCACTCTGCCCCGGAGCACCGCTGTCCCTCCATAAAGACGGGAAGGACACCTTCCAAGTGCCCCTTCACGGACGACGTTTGCCAAACACAGAATGCCATGTCTCCACGTGACATCCGGGCGGGTAATACAAAACAGCAACCTGAGCACGAATTAGGAGTCCTTTGGGGACGTACTGTGGTGCGCTGTTTTCCCAGGGGGTGTGCCTCCTTTTACTACTAGCTGGGAACTACATGGGCCGAGGATGGAAAGGAATCGCCAGGTGGCTCACACTCCGTCTTGGATGTGTCTGTGCACTTGAGGAAAGTTATTTTATCTATGAAAATGTCTTCCTCGGGCCCCTGGGCATCGCCCCTCTCCTGCCAGAGCCTGTGGCTGGGCATCAGGTTTTGTTAACACTGCCTTGCATGCTGCATTTAGGGGGACTTCAGGAACGAGCTCCTCTCACTTTGTCCCAAGGAAAAGACAGCTCCTTTCGGGTTATCCGCGTCTCGAAATTCAGCTGAAGCAGTCCATAAATCCCAAATATGTCAGGAAGTGTCTAAGTCCAACTTCAGGTCCCAGACAACATCGACCACTGCTTATTGACAAGTCTGGGGACGTTTAAGAGAAAACCTTTCTGGTCTCACTCGGAACCGGTTCCTCATGCTGATTTATTCAACCTGGTCTTGGAAACTGCAAACCTGAGGGATGCTAAATTTCACCCTGCCTCCGTCAGCCACTCCTGCTGACTCCACGTCATCCACACCGCTCTGCTCCCTGCACCACTGACCAGGTCAAGCCTCTTCTCTCCAGGCACAGGCTGGTGGATCTCAGCGGCTCCACGCACTGAAGTCCCCCACCCTTCAGAAGCCGTAACAGCCAGCCACGGAATCCAGCGCAGATTCCTTAGCCTGGAATCCTGTATCCTGCCCATTTCGGCCATCGGGGCAGTCCGGGCTTGTCGGCCTGCCTTGTGCTGTCAGACTGCTCTGGTCTGAGCGTGACTCAACATCTCATCTTTGCACTCAGAACCCCCCTTCCCAGAATGTCCCCCTCCTGAAACTCAGTGCACTCCCCAAACCCCACAACTCACTTCCTCCACACATCTCTCTCCAAGCAGAAACCACCCTTCCCTGCTTTGCGCACTTAGGGAACTTAACTGCCCCTCGTTTGTGGCTTACTGCTGTAAAAAATATATTCTTTTCACGTGCATCCAAGCTGCCCTCCTTGCACAGAGCTGATCTGTAAATAGTTGCAGCGTTACAGGGATTCACACAACGTCATGGGGTCACGAAATGAAGAATTTACCTTCGAGCAATGTTGGGCTTTGTCCCTGAAACATCTTTAACGACAGAGAGGGCAGCTCCTAAGTAGGACCTGGGCCCTCCCAGTGAGTAGGAATGCCGTGTGGAGGAAGGAGAACACTGTCACCCCTGGAGGAAGCTTTCTGATCTGCGCCCTCCTCAAGGATCCCGTCGCCTCAGTAAACGAGGGATTCAGACAAGACTTTCAGAAGCACGTAGCTTCTGCAGTGCAGTGCGAGTGCACCCCATGGGTCCGGGGGCCACAGGTCCTGCAGGCCCAGACCAGCCTCCTCCTGGGCCTGTCTGGAGGGTGTCACCCAGGCGGCCTGCGAAGCTCCATGTGGGTCTACTTCCCATCCTCCTTGGGGACTTACTTTCCTGAAAATGTCCTAGATTTATCAGAACGTGCCAGAAGCGCACCGATCACGTACAGCCACACGTGTTCTGTTTGGATGGACCTCCATCCGTCACCGTCCCCTTAACGGCCGGTCCATTTTGGTTGGGACAGGACCGGAGTCATTGATCCGTGGAGCCTCGCTTCCTGACGTGCTTGGTGCCGCGGGATGCTGGCTGCAGCTGCACACCTGTGAGTGTCATGCACAAGCTGCAACGCTTCAGGCCTTCGGAGAATTCCAGGGGTCCACTGCCCCCCGCCACCCGCAGGCAACGCTTCGTCACTTTCCGGCGACACAGTGCTGCGTGGAGACAGCACCTTTGCTTTAGGACCGCTGTGCAGCTTCGTCACCGGACGCGCACCGTCCTTCCAGCGGCCCCGGCCCCCGGCCCCGGCCCCCGGACCCGAGCGCGCGCCCCGGCCCCCCGCCCCGTGTGCGCGCGGAGGACGCACTTACCGCTCCCGCGCGCGCCGCCCTGCGCGGCCGTGGAGCGCGCGGCCCGCCCCCGGGGCCCGGGCCGGGCGGCCCCGCGCTGTCGTGCGTGCGCGGCGTGCGGGCGGGGCGCGGCGCGTGCCCGGCGTCCCCGGCGGCCCCGGCGTCCCCGCGGACGGCCCGCAGACACTCCCGCAGCGCGGCCTGCGTGCGCGCCTCGCTCAGCCAGCGCAGGAACAGCTCGTCCACCTTCATCTTCAGCACCGGCTGCAGCGCCTTCCCGGGCGGCATCCCGACGCTCGGCGCGTCCCGACGGGCCCGCCTCCGGCTCGCCGGCCCCGGGCCAGGTCCGGCCGCGCGGACCCCGGCGGTGCCGACCGCGGCCGCCGGACGGGCACGAGCCCGCGCCCGGGTCCCGGGAGCAGAGGGGCGGGGCGGACGCGGCGCCCGGCGGGGGAGCCGGGGTCCGGGGACGAGGCGGCGCCCGGCCCGGCGGGCTCAGGAAGCCGGCACCCTCGGCGAGGGGCTGCGGGACTCACGGGCCCGGCGGGCGGACCGCGGCGAGGCCGGCCCCGCTCACGGCGGCTTCAAAACGGGCGCGCCGGCCGCGCTCCCAAACAAGGTCGCGTACGTCGCGCGTCAGCACGACGCGTGGCGTCATCACGGCGGCGCACGGCTCCCTGCCCTGAGAGGCGGCGGGCTGCGGGGTCCTTGCCGGGGGACACCGCCGGCGCCTTCGGTGGGGTCGGGGGCGGTCAGGCGCTGGGGTGAGGACGAGGACGGGGAATGGCGGCTGCCCCACTCGAGGACGTTCCGCTTTTAGGCTTTTTAGGGGTGCGGCCCACGCCGGCGACGCGACCTTAGAGCCGCGGGGGTGCGAGCCTGCGCGGTGAGAGCATGCGCGCTGCGTGCTCGCCGGGGCGGGGTGAGCAGGCCAGGGGATCGAGCTTGCGCAGTGCGTGTCCACGGCAGCGGCGTGCGGGAGGCCGGTCGGTCGAGCATGCGCACTGCGTGTCCGCCGAGACCGAGCCGAAAGCCCGGCGGTGTGGCTGGGGCACGGCAAGAGGGCATGCGCAGTGCGCGCCCACCGGCAGCGGGCGGGCATGCGCAGTGCGTGCCCGCTGACCACGGGGGCGAGCATGCGCGCTGCGGAGGTCGGGCGCGAATGCGAGGCCCGGGAAGCAGTTTTTTGTGGAAACGGGCGACTTCAGACCGCAAGGGCCCCGTTGACGTTAATTTTATTATCAACCAAAAATCATGGGTTGGGGGTTTGCAGCTACTTTAAACACTGGCCTTTTAGGATGAGAATGAACTGCATTTATAATTGCAACAATAATCTTTTTTGACGGAGGTGAAATTAATTGCTTGAATGACCTTTGGCCCCATGAGTAGCTTGTTTCCGTTTCTGCTTTTAAGAGGATGGATAAATTGTTCACACTGCACTCAAGCACTTGTTTACGTCTTGATCTCTTTTTTTTTGGTAAGATTTTTTTTTCTTAATGTAACTCTATTAAAAAATGTTTCAGTTGGGTTTGCTCCCTTTTAGGGGTAATTTTGAGGTCTATGAGCCGGGTTCTACTTGCCTGTGGTATAAATACAGCTGGACTCACGAGATAACTCTCTTAAGCTGTAGTTTTACGTTGTGCGTGTAATGCTTTCCAACTGAGTTTATGTTTCGCGACTGGAGATAAAAATCTGCGTATACTCATGCAGGAATTCTGCAAAGTTATTTGTGTTAACTGGGAACCAACTGCTTGCGTGTGCGATGCTATTCTCCCTGGAGAGCAGTAAGTATTCATACAGCTCTCTGAGTTTATCGCACACAGACGTCTTGTCAAAGAACAAATGGGCTTTTCACTCGGGGTCTTGAAGTGAGCGGCCAGGCACCGCTCCATTCATCCGTGTGGTTTTGGGGGGGAGAGGGGTTTTTTCAATGCCTGCACAAGATGGCTTTATACACCCAGCACTGTGGGGAGGCCAAAGGTAGATCATTGTGCGGCTGCCAAGGGGACAGAAATAAACTGCGGGACACACACAGAACGCGCCTTCAGCCTGTGCCGGCCGGGCCCTGGGTGCACAAAGAGCTGCTGTGAGGCCGGCGGGGCCTGGGGGCCTGGGATGTGCACGGCCCGCCCCGAAGCAGGAGCCAGAGCCTGCTGATTGCAGGAATGGAAGCTCTGCCGGTGTCATCCGTCTTTCAGGGGTGGCCGGAGGTCCTCGGGGCGGAAGGGTAGGGTGGGGAGGGTGCACGTGGAGAGGAAGGTCCTGGAGGACTGTGCAGGAGATGACGGTTCAAGGAAAGGAGACGCTGAGTGGGCTTCCCCGCGTGTTATCCAGGAACGGTGGGAGAGCGGGGCGCGGGATGGTTCGGGAGGGAGGGCTGCTCCGTCCTGAGCCCAGCTGAGCCCAGGTCCCTTCTGTGGCTGCAGCCCATGCGGCCTCTCAAAGTTGGTCACACACTTGCAGTTGCTCAGAAATGCAGATCTCACTCCATCTCATCACTGAATGAATCTGCCTTTGACCAGAGCCCCAGGTGGCTCACTGCACTCTCAGACTTGAGAGGTGAAGACGCCCCAGAGAACGTGTCCTAGGAGGTGGGACCTCACTGGTCCTGGGCTGACCCTCCGTTCCAAAGATATGTGGCTTGTGCAGCTAGAGATCAGAGAGCGATCAAGTTTACATCTGCCACCTGTGTTCAACCTAAGGGGGTTTCTTTCTCCTTTCTTTAATCTGTGTTTCTCTCATGCAAACAGACCCCAGAATGGTCACAAATGTGCCCGTGTTTGATTTCAAGTCATTTCCTCTCCACGTAGCAGAGTAAAGAGGAGTCCAATAAAGGATTGTGTCCGGGTTCTCTTCGGGTTGGCCTGTCTCGATGCTGTTGAGGAATTCCGCCTTTCTGACCTTTCCCTCTCTCATTTTTATTTGCTTCTCTTTATTGCTGACGGATTTCCTTTGCAACGTTTGGTTTCGTTTGTTGCTCAATGCGACTTCCTTGCGCATGGTTTTAAAGTGGGGGGAATTTGCTCCTTTCCCGTGCCGAACCACGGGCGTCCTGTAGTGTGGGATGTGCGCGTGGAGCCGACCGGCTGTCAAGTTCTGTTATTGAACGTTGCGTATTCCATTATTGTCGCTGAAACGTTTCCTTATGAACCACAGTCGCCCCCTGCAACCCCCTTCCTTCTGGGACTCAGGCAACCCAGGGCCCAGCTCCACTGCTTTTCCCTTGATTAAAACCAGAGTGGGTTTTGGTGTTGGGTTTCCCGAGACACCACGGTGAATCCAATGGCCTTTGAAGGTTTGTTCAGCAAAGACGGTTTTATGGTCATTCCTCATGTGCCAGGGTTTCACGGCAACCAGGACGAAGAGGGAGGAAAACCCATTAAAACTTTTTTGTTTAACCTGTAGCATTTTACATAACATGCCATACAGACCTGGCCGTTTAAAAAATAGTTTTGTTTGTTGGCCCCCATTTTGATAAGCTTTAAAAGAAGCCTAAGGGTGTTAAACAAAAGAGGAAAAATGAAACTAAATCATAGCAGTTCTAACCAAACTGAAAAATCCTAAATGATGAAAAGAAAGATTGGGGAGTGCTCAAATTTGCCCTTTGGCAGAGGTTATATCTGTGCATGGTTTTTTCCTATTTACGATTAACGTTTTCAGACGTCACTTACTTTATTGGTTCAATATCCCAGTTTTAATCACTGACTTGCAGGGGCTCGGGAGCTCGGAGGTCGTGGGACCATGTGGTCTCCACGCCCTCCTCTAAATTCTGCACCTTTTTAGGTTCCGGGTCTGCTTTGTATTGTTTTTGTGCAACTATGGGCTGAATGCTTGTGATGAGCTGTAACTTCTTGCCATCAGCTTGCCAGTCTCTATCCATCTCTTTTCATTTATTTATGATTTAGCTATTATGCTGGAATGCAGCATAATTAAACTGGTGAGTATTGGTCTCCTGAGTGTGTGTATCCAGCCCTGGGACATAGATGAATAACAGACAGTTCATGATCTCGATGATTTCGTAGTCTAATGGGGTGGGAGGGGGGAAATTACATAATTAGATAATTCAGTGTGCAATTATGCAGTGCAGTGTGGAAATGTTATGATAGAGCAGCAAATATAGGAAGAAATGACTGGCTGAGGAAGGGCATATCAGCCTCATAGAGGCAGTGCTATTTGAAGCAGAGATATTAAGGATGGTTACTTCTGGAGAGCAGAATGCATGCAAGGGACACACAGGGAAAGAAGCTAGAAAGATCTCTGAGTTTCTATCACAAGGGGCTTCTATGACAGGCAAAGATGTTTGGACTTTCTCCTGTACGATAAATCAGGAGGCTGGAAAAATAGGGATTCCTGTTACATTGGGGTGAAACATTTGGTAAAACTTGTTTGCAATAAATTAGGAGGCAGGAAATGTGCCTGCTACACCTGTAGTGTTGGAAAAGGTCAGAAAACACAGCTGCAGGCTGGTTGTTACAAACGGCATTTGATCAGCTGCTCCATGAAAAGGATGAGTTCAGAAAAGAACAGACCAGTTTGCAAGCAGAAGTTAGAGGGAATACGGACAGCCCAGAAACTGCACAGTTGGGAAATGAATGGCAGGGTTTTTCTTACGATCCGAAGTGTGTGCCTTACGACACAACCTTGGGGAAAAGACCCGATGCGGGTTTAGTCCCCTTTGTGAAGACGTGTGAAAGAATTAAGATGGACAATGGGCTCCCACAAGGAGCCCAGAGTCCCTATCACTGAGTTTACACAGAAGCCCAGATCAGCCAACTCCCAGCCATGGTGCAGATCCACAAGTGAGAATAAATGGCTGTTATTTTAACCGTTGCATTTGGGGATGGTTGTTATGCACTGCTGGCTGACTGATACATAAAAAGCAGAGTCATTGAAGGTTTTCAAGCCAAGGATTGAGATGATCAAATATGTTTGAGGCATTGAACTCTGGCAGCGAAGGGGAAGATCAGTTACAGGTGTGAGACTGCAGACAGCAATGAGGAGGCTGTTGGGATTTTAGAGGGTGTGTTAGTTGCCTAGGGCTGCTGTACGTAATTGCTACAAACTCAGTGGCTTAAAACAACGCACCGGTGTCCTCGAGCAGTTCTGGAGGTCAGAAGTGCATGGTGGGTCTCCCTGGGCTAAAGTCAAGGTATTGGCAGGGCTGGTTCCTTCGGGGGTCCAGCAGAGCATCCCTTTACTTCCCTTTCCAGCTTCTAGAGGCCACCTGCGTTCCTTGGCTCATGGCCCCTTCCTCCATCTTGAAAGCTCATCACTCCAACCTCTGCTCCATCATTGCGTGGCCTTCTCCTCTTCTGTCCTCAAATCTCTCTCCTCCTCCCTCATATAAGGAGCCTTGGGATGACGTGGGGCTTCCCCAGAAAATCCGGGATGATCTCCCATCTCAACACCCTGGACTTAATAACGTCTGTAAAGCCTCTTTTATGTTGATGTTCGTTTGCCACAACAAAGGACCCAAGACTGGGCGGCTTAAACCACAGACATTTACTTCTCTCAGTCCTGGAGGCTGGATGTCTGAGATCCAGGTGTCACAGGGCCGGTTCCTCCTAAGGCCTTTCTCTTTGGCATGTAGACACTGTGTTCTCCCCGTGTCCTCACAGGGTCGTCCCTCTATGTGTGTCTCTGTCCTCATCTCCTCTTCTCATAAGGCTACCAGTCGTATTGGATCAGGACCCACCCTAGTGACCTTATTTTACCTTCATCACCTGTTCAGAGACCCATAACCAAATACAGCCCCATCCTGAGGTCCTGGGGGCCAGAACTCCACCATATGAATGGGGGAGGGGACGACATAATTTAGCCCATAACAACCCAGAACCTGTGAATATGGCCTTATTTGGAAACAGGGTCTTGCAGATGTGATTAGTGAAGGATGGAGAGGAGGTCATCCTGGAGGAGGGGGCCCTACATCCAATGACAGTGTCCTGATCAGAGACAGAGGAGGAGACACAGACACAGAGGAGGAGCCACATGGAGATGGAGGCAGAGATGGAGGGAGGCGGCCACCAGCCCAGGGACGCCTGGAGCCCCAGAAGCTGGAAGAGGCAGGAAGGACCCTCCCCTGGAGCCTCGGGAGGGAGCGTGGCCCTGCGACCCCTTCATCTCGGGCGTCTGGTCTCCTGGACGGGGCGGGTGAATTCCTGTGGTTTTAAGCCCCCCTCCCCGCATCTCACCCCCGGTTGTGGTCATTTGTTACTGCAGCCCCAGGACACTAACTCCGTGGGTACTTGTTAACATGTGGAGGTCCTGGTGGAATAGGGCCAGGAATCTGTGCTTTGATCCAGCCTGGTAGAGGTAGCCTCCAAGGATGCTTGGAGAAGCTCTAATGAGTCCATTTTGTCCATTTTGTGTATTTTCGACACGGAAGACAAGGGAAAGGAAATTAATCCTCCCAAGGAAAGACGAAGACACCTCACAGGAGACCACTGGGTGTTTTTAAGAAGTGGCCGTGGCGCTCCGCTCTGCTCTACCTTTGCACCGATTGGAGTCGTCTTTGGAACGTATTTCTGTGGCCTCGAGAGTGATTAAGCGAGTTGGGGCAGGAGTGGAGGTAAACGCTGGCCGCGCCCCCTCCACGCTGCTGCAACAGCTAAGACGCTAATTGCCGCGGGACCAGCGATGGGGTCCCGTATGCCTCCTCCAACACCCCAAAGGGCAGGAATGCAAATGTGCGCTCTGTCTCATCCTGGGGTCTGCGAGGGCGACTCCTTAGCTCCCTGAAGGGAGAGCCCAGTCTGGCCTGTGCACAAGGTGTCCTGTGAGGATGTTACCTCCTCTTGTAACTCAACACGACTTCATTCTGATCCATCGGAAGAAAATCTGCAGCCTTGACAAATACCTCTTTGTCCCGCAGTCCTTGCTGCCACTTGTTCCAAGAAATAAAAGGTAAGTTGAAAAATGCCCCTTTTTCCATTTTCATCTCTAATTGAATTCTCTCCTGACCCCCCGGGTCCCCACGGCGGTGTTTCGGGTTTTGATGATACGGAAAAGAATTTTGTATTTGGGTAATAAAATTTTCTTACTTGCCTTCAGCAACCTTCAACTCAATTTCCTGTCCCCGGAGACGGTGTCTATTAGAGAATAGAATCGAATTCCTTATTCATAGGGAAAAAGTTCCAATTTAATCTGAATATTCAGTGCTCCGCGCCGGTCAGGGTGATGGATGGCATATGGAAATGCTTCTGGTTCAGGGAATCAAATGGCAGCGTGCACTGCGGTATTGAAAGAAATAATGAAGTCTATTCAATATTCTCATAAAGTGCAGAAATGCACATTACGACGCGGAGAGCTGGCGTTCTCTTATTACCTTACCAGTTGTGAAAAGGAAAAAAAGGTGGTCACAAATTAAGAATTAATGCACGTGAGGGCATGTAAAATGCAGCAGCTGCGCGGGGCAGAGGCGGCCGCCTGCCACCATTTACGAGAACAAACGGGGCTCGTGGAGACACGCGGGTCTCCCTCCTCGTAAGAAATAAGGAGAGGCTCCGGGATCTCACACGTTTCCTGAAAGGATTTGGGAAAAGGGAAGATTAATCCCTTCGAGGTGATGGGGAATTAGAAGCACCTCGTTATAGATAAATTCTGCTGCAGAATGGAAATCCTCGACACCGTGGAAGCTTAGGCATCTGGCTGAACTTGACAGAAATCGGAGGCATGTGCAGGACCAGGGTCTTGGGCATACATGTGTGTCGGGGACGAGAAGTGTCGGGGACGAGAAGTGTCGGGGACGAGAATTGGCGGCTGAAAATGAAAAAACTTGGAACCTGGAAGGAGCGGCCGGATTTAGGGCTGCTGTGCTCTGCGGTTTCATGATTCTAAGGGACTTGAGGGAGAAGTTGGAAAACACGTAAGGGGCATTTCCACCTGTGGATCCCCTGTCACGCTGTCTGTTTTGGTGTCGTTCGTGATCATAATAACCCTCGTCTATATTTCTGGTTAAACATGCCCACTGAGGAGCTCATGCAGAATGCATTTTCTGAGCACAATCTTTTACAACACTGCATGCTAAAGTTTGTTCCTTTTTTTCTCACTAAACGGGAGACATGTGAGAGGAAAAATGAGAGGGCCAGGAGGGAGCCTTCCGGAAGGATGCGTGGCTTTCTGCGTGCTGTTATGAGAAGGAAGACTGTTTCCTGTTAAAGTTCCACTCGGAAATGTGAGGTTGCCACGGTGTCCCAGATGCAAGAGGGGGTCAGCCCCGTCCTTGTGTGGACTGGACGGTAGAGCAGATGCTTAGATACCCAGACACGGGGCTGGACCATCAGGGCGCGGGTGACCTAGGTGTCAGGGTGACCTCTATGACCTCACCACACCTTGTGTTCTCAGACGTGACCTCACAGTGACCTGGACATGGGCGTGGCCCTGGGTGACCTCTGTGACCTCACCACACCTTGTCTGTTCTCACACATGGCCTCACAGTGACCTGGACATGGATGTGGTCCTGGGTGACCTCTGTCACCTCCCGGTGACCTGGATGTGGGTGTGGTCGTGAGTGACCTCTGTGACCCCACCACCCCTCCTCAGGTCACAGACATGACCTTACAGTGACGGGATGTGGACATGGCCCTGGGTGACCTGACAGTGACCTGGTCGTGGGTGTGGTCCTGGGTGACCTCTGTGACCCTCCCCCCTACCCCTCATCAGCTCTCAGACGTGACCTCACAGTGACCTGGATGTGGAGTGGCTCTGGGTGACCTCTGTGGCCTCACAGTGACCTGGTCATGGGTGTGGTCCTGGGTGACCTCTGTGACCCCTCCCACTCCTCATCTGCTCTCAGATGTGACCTCACAGTGACCTGGATGTGGAGTGGCCCTGGGTGACCTCTGTGACCTCACAGTGACCTGGATATGGGTGTGGTCCTGGGTGACCTCTGTGACCATCCCCATCCCTCATCTGCTCTCAGACATGACCTCACAGTAACCTGGATGTGGAGTGGCCCTGGGTGACCCCTGTGGCCTCACAGTGACCTGGATGTGGACCCTGGTGACCCCAGCTGCATGCACTTTTTTTCTTTCAGTTCGCTCTGCCAGCCCTCCCTCACCTGGGCACAGATGGAATCCAGGTGGCTGAGCCCCTGCTGTCACACTTTCCCCCAGGCTGACTCCAGGTGCAGGATAGCAGGGGGCTGTGCAGAGGCCCCTAGGGTGGGCGGCTTTCTTGGGGTTCCCGGCTGCCTTCCCACCTCCCTCCTGGGGGTACGAGGGCATCTCCTGGTGGGCCAGCCTTACAGAGCTGGGTCTGTCCCTCCCGCGGTTCCCCAGGATACTGAGATCCCTTCCTTCTGTCTACGACCCAGAACTGGTGTTCCTGCACACAACCATTCTGCCTTTTTATATTTTATACTTTATTTTTTTATTCAGGTAACATTCACATAAATAAAATTAACCATTTTAACTGTAAAATTCAGTGGCATTTAGCACATCCACAATGTTGTGCGACCATCACCTCTGTCTACTTCCAGAACATTCTCATCACCCCAAAAGGAGACTTTGCACCCATTAATCAGTCACTCCCTGTCCCCTCCCTCAGCCCCTACAACCACTAATCCACCTTCTGCCTCTGTGGGTTTGCTTGTTCTGGACATTTCTTCTCAATGGAATCATGCAGTATGTGGTCTTTTGTGTCTGGCTTCTCTCACTGAGCATCACGTGTTCAACGTTCATGCATGTTGTAGCTGTGCCAGAGCTTCACTCCTGTTCATGACTGAGTAATATTCCACTGTGTGGGTGGACCCCATTCTGTTTATCCATTCATCTGTCAATGGACACTTTGGTCATCTGTGCTTTGTGCCTGTTATTAATCGTGCTGCTATGAAACCCTCCATGTTTTAAGGGAACAACTCATCCTGCTGTGTCGCTGCCTTCTACCCAGTGGCCAGGGCCCTGACTCACCTGCTCTGAGCCTGTTTTGTCCTTGGTGACATTGTCTTCCTCATAGCATTCCCCTTGTGGATTCTGATCAGCCTTTGGTGAGCTGACTTGGGGAAGCCCTCAGAACTCTTCTGGATCTTTAGAATACGGCCTTGTTTAGAAACAGGGTCTTTGCAGATGTGATGAAGTGAAGGATGGAGAGGAGGTCGTCCTGGATGGGGGGGCCCTAAACCCAATGACAGTGTCCTGATCAGAGACAGAAGAGGAGACACAGACACAGAGGAGGAGCCATGTGGAGACGGAGGCAGAGATGGAGGGAGGCGGCCACTAGCCCAGGGACGCCTGGAGCCCCAGAAGCTGGAAGAGGAGGAATGACCCTCCCCTGGAGCCTCCAGAGGGAGCGTGGCCCTGTGACCCCTTCCTCTCAGACGTCTGGTCTCCAGAACGGGGCAGGTTAAATCTGTGATTATTCAAGCCCCTAGTTTGTGGCCGCCCCAGGAGGCCCCCACAGCAGCATCCCATGTATGGCCACAGGGCCTCCAGACCCAGAAGCCCTCACTGCCCATCCCCAACACCACTTCTATCGGTCTCAGAAGATAAAAGATACTGTTGTGTAACCCCTGGGGGTCATTTGGTAGAGCCTTTAAGTCAATGATTTTAAGTAACGGGGGAAGAAAATCTTTGATTACTTTGCACTGAGCCCAAAAAATGCATCTGAAGTGCGTAAGCAAATTGAGCCACTTTGAGAACGATAAGCTGTGAGTCATCAATTCAGATCTGACCGTGGTTACAAACCCAAACGCTCTGGACACCTTTGTCCTGTAAAGTCCGGGTTAGCGGGCAGCGTTGGCAGAGAAGATGGGCGGAATGCACCTAACAGGGGTAGAAAATCCTCCTCTCCTGGTCCAGGCATTCAATGAACACATCGGATCTTCTCTGCTGTTCCCTTAGCTCCTCTTCAGAGGCAACATTGTTATATGTTCCAGGAGCTGCACAATGTTCACGCTCTGAGATTCGAAACTCCTCACTCTGCAAAACTCTCTTACGAAAACAGCCCCCCAAAGCGAGCACAGATCTTCATCACCGTAAGACCCACGATAATGAAAAATCGAGAGCAATGGAAATGACCAAGAATGGAAGACGGCGGGAAGTCACAGTACAGTTACTTAAAATATTCTGCCGCGGTGCACATGATAAGATGAAGGATTGTGAGGAATGAAGACCTTGGACAATGTGCTTGTTATATAAAGCAAAAAAAAAAAAGCAAACTCTATAAAAATACCCTCTGAAAAAGACTGGGAACGAATACACAAAATGAAAATCGTTTTTGTGCAGGTGGTAGAGATAGTAAGTGGTTTAAAAACATTTTCTCTATCTTCCAAATTTCAGATAGTGATGTCCTCCTGAGTTAAAAATAAATATGTTAAAATTATTTTGGAAAAGGTTAGACTGTAAATAAGGTTGGGAAATAAGAGGAGAGAATGCAATCTTCCTGTCCTCGGGAATGAGCGGCTCTAGAAAATAGTTTGCAACTTTTTTCCTTAAGAAAAAAAGGATGTTTTCTACATAATTCCTTAATTCACTAAACCCTTAGTCACAGGACTTGTGCTGTGGCATACATTTGCCACTGAACTTAAATGAGACGGAAACTCTTAGGATCTTGGATGTGATGCTTTCCTCTCTTTCAGTCAGCACGACTGTAAGAATGTTGGCAGAAGCAGCTTTTGCCTAAGTCCTACATTTGACTTGGAGCATAGAATGCACATTTTTCTTCCTTTTTAAAAATTATTTTATTGAGGTCATACTGGTTTATAACGTTGTGTGTTTTCAGGTGTACGTTATTATGTATCAGTTTCTGTATAGACAGCATCATGGTCTCCACCAATAGTCTACTTTTTTTTTTTTTTTTTGTGAGGAAGACTGGCCCTGGGCTAACATCCGTGCCCATCTTCCTCCACTTTATATGGGACGCCGCCGCAGCATGGCTGACAAGCAGTACGTCGGCGGGCGCCCGGGATCCGAGCCGGCAAACCCTGGGCTGCCAAGCGCAAACTAAACCGCTGCACCACTGGGCCGGCCCCCCAATAGTCTACTTTTTATCTGTCACCATACGTATGTGCCCCTTTATCCTTTTCACCCACCCCCTTCCCCTCTGGGAACCACTAATCTGTTCTCTTTGTCCATGTGTTTGTTTATCTTCCACATATGAGTGAAATCATGCGGTGTCTGTCCTCCTCTCTCTGGCTTATTTCACTTAACATAGTACCCTCCAGGCCCATCCACGTTGTTCCAATGGGACGATTTTGTCTTTTTTTTATAGCTGAGTTGTATTCCATTGTATATATACACCACATCTTCTTTATCCAATCATCTGTTGATGGACACTTGGGTTGCTTCCACATCTTGACTATTGTGAATAATACTGCAGTGAACACAGGGATGCATAAATCTCTTTGACTTGTTGATTTCAAATTCTTTGGATAAATACCCAGTAGTGGGATAGCTGGGTCGTATGGTATTTCTATTTTTAATTTTTTGAGAAATCTCCATACTGTTTTCCATAGTGGCTGCACCAGTTTCACTCCCACCAGCAGCATATGAGGGTTCCCTTTTCTCCTCATCCTCTCCAACACCTGTTATTTTTTGTCTTGTTAATTATAGACATTCTGACAGGTGTAAGGTGATGTCTCATTGTAGTTTTGATTTGCATTTCTGTGCTAGTTGATGCTGAACATCTTTTCATGTGTCCATTGGCCATCTGTGTGTCTTCTTTGGAGAAATGTCTGTTCATATCCTCTGCCTATTTTTTGATCTGATTGTTCATTTGTTGTTGAGTTGTCTGAGTTATTTCTATGTTTTGGAAATTAACCCCTTGTCAGATACATGATTTGCAAATATTTTCCCCCACGTGGTGAGTTGTCTTTTCCTTTTGTTGATGGTTTCCTTTGCCACAATGCACACTTTTCTTAGTAAATGGGGCTGCATTGCTGATACCCAGGTTGGTGATTTAGATCACTATATAGCAGAAAGCTTATTTTTTTTCCCTGATTGTAAAAGTAATAGGTATTGATGGGAGAAAATTTGGGAAATATTGGGCAAGTATGAAGAAAACAGAAATCAAAGTCCTTATCCCACACAGAGAGAACAGCATTGGTACAGATGTGTGTTCTCGCCGGGGTGAATGATGGCGATGACTAAGGACCAGCCACTGCTCACAGGGTGAAGGCAGAAACGGGGCTCCCTTTTCTGGGGGAGAAGGGACGGTGAGCGCATCCATGGTGAACTGTGTCCCACACAGACTGGAATTCCATGTCCTGTTTAAGGGGCCTGGCCGGTTCCTCTCAGCTGGGTGGTCCGGGAGGTGGTCTGGAGATACGAAGTGCTGGGAGTTAGCCCCGAAAATGTGGGGAAGGTTACCAGGCAGAGAAAACAGCCAGGGTGAGGGCCGACATAGGAAGGAACTCTGTATCTTGGCAGGACCAAGGGCCATGGGAGGTGAGGTAAGATGACAATGGGTGAGCCGGGCTGGTCAGCAGGACCTGGCAGTAATGGGATAAGAAGCTGCTGGGATGTCCTAGGCAACGGAAGACACCATCTGGTTTGTATTTTCAAGAGGGGACGAGAAACAGCCTGGCAGTTCCTTCGAGGTGGAACATGGAGGGTACCATATGACCCAGTAATTCTGTTCCTGGGTGTGTGCCCAAGAGAAATGAAGACAAACATCCACGGAGAAAACCTTGAACACGCATGTTTGTAGCAGCATTATTCACAGTAGCCAAAAAGTGGAAACAACCCAAGTGTCCGTCAATAGATGCATGCATTAACAGAATGTGGTCTGTCCACATAGGGGAATATTACGCAGCCATGAACAGGAGTGGAGCACTGACACAGGCTACAATGTGGCTGGACCTTGAAAACATGATGCTCAGTGGGAGAAGCCAGACACAAAAGGCCACACAGTGTGTGATCCCATTTATAAGACATGTCCAGAACAGGCAAATCTATACAGACAGAGAGCAGATTAGTGGTTTCTTGGGCTTGAGGACACAGGGACATGATTGGTAAAGAGTAAAGGGGTTCTTTTCGGGGTGATGAGATGTTCTGAAATCGACTCTGGTGGTGGTTGCACAACTCTGTGACTACACTAACAACCACAGACTCGACACTTTAAATGGGTGACTGGTGTGGTATGTGAATTATCCCTCAGTAAAGCTGTTAAAGAAAAGATCCTTAAAAAGGGGGGAGATGAAGCTGCTGTGTGGAGAAGGGGGGGCAGGAGACAGGCGAGGAGGCAGCTGTGGGGGTCCTGGGAAGGTGAC
>PVID01013949.1:0-32402 GCA_004025025.1 Tapirus terrestris | reverse complement strand
CCACTCAAGCTGGCCAACTGCATACAGATAAGCTATGTTCCCACAGATCTGACAACTATTGAGAGGTTAGATATTTCTCTCATTTTTTCAAGTGCAAATGAAATAAAGCTAGAACATTCTTTCAATTTGCTCCTTAGAATTTCATTGTTAATATAATTAAGTACTAAGGTCAATTGTTTTTTCAGCAAATAAAAGCAAAGTTATTAAATCAAATACTGCAGGAGTGTAGTTACGTAGGAAAACTCTTTAGATTTACTTGAGGCTGAGGTATGAAAGGGAAGAATCCACTTTCACCTCAGTGGAACCAACAACAGGACAATGTTTTCCCCTCAGACTTGAGAAGGTTTACTGCTAAGATCTACAGCTGGGATGATCAAGCTGGACACAGCATGCTCTCACTCCGGAGGGCTGAGGAAATCAGGGCCCCACACAGCTGTTTCTGAGGAGAAACGAGGTGACCGTGAGCACAGCCCCCACTACAGTAGTCCTCCTCCCCTTTACCATCAGCACAGGCCTTGTTTTCATTCTGCTCTGGCTCACTTAGAGCTTCTCCTTGCCTATTCCCCTGAAATGTCTAGAAGAGCATATGCTAACATCAGTTTCATCTTAAATATTTCCAGGAAGGCACAGTGTTTGGAAGTTGTTAAGTTATGGCCATGTAACGTTGAGGCTGAAACCTGAATTGTTTGTGCTTTGTATTAGAAATTAATACCCATCACTAATCCTGTGTAAATAATGAGGTGGTGGGGAGGAAGACATAAAAAGAGAAACTGCTGCCACAGAAGCTGCCAGTGATTCTGCTCTGTCACTGTAGGTTTTGGAGTTGCAAAAAAGAGCTCAGTTTTAATAAATTAAGATTAAAAAATAAATTACTTTTCTTCAAAATACTGATTCTATAGCTATGTCTCAATTCCCCAAGATTATCTTTCAGGGATAAAACTAAAGCCACTTAATATCCACAGTCCAGGGAGGTATTCAATTAGCAGACTCACAAGTGGGGCTCTGCTGTCAAACTTCTGTGCAAATCCTGGTTTAGGTAAGAACCTTGGAACTGATTACGATTTTCAGTAATGTTGATGCATTTAACAGATCCTGCATTTCAAGCCAGATTCATTTTTATGTGTTAATATTCAAATAGGCTCTTACATAAATAATTACACAAGGTTAGACATGAAAACAGAAGTACAAAGAATGAATTTGTCATTTTCTCACAGTTGGAGATTTTTGACAGCACCTAAAATTTAGTTAGTGTGCTTGTGAGTGTGTGTGTGAGTGTGTGCGCATGTGCATGTGTGAGCATGTCTGTGTGAGAGTATGTGTGCCTGGTTGTGAGTGTACACCTGTGTGTGATTGCAAGTGTGTGTGCACAGTGTGTGTGTGTACACCCAAGATGAAGCACATATGACAGAAAGAGGTCTGCAGTCTTTTAAATCTTCAAGCCATTAGCATAGACACATACATTTCTTATTTTAAAGAAATAATGTTTTCTAAAATTTAAATACTTAAAATAGAATCTGCTATTTTCAGGGAGACTTAAGGAATGTTTATTTTGGAGGAATTCAGGAAAATTACTGAATGTAGAAGCCATTTGATTAACTTTTCTGATTCTTTGTGGTCATTTTTTAAGACAAGCAAAAGCAAAAAATGTGCAACTTCTTATCTGGGAGCAAAGAACCCACAGTTGTTTAATCTTTTTAAGAAGAGGCAAAATGTCTTTGAAGCCAGACTGTATCATAAGCATCTGAGCTACACATTTCCTTTAATTAGAAAAGCCATCCTCATAACCTAGGAGTTCTTTCTCATATCTAACCTAACTATATCTTGCTACCTTCTTGGGCTTTTTATTTTGCCTCAGTGGTGAAAAAAAAAAGATCTGCATTTTCGCTGCAACATATTTTTTTGCTAAAAGCCATTATTAAGTTGTTCCTTTGGCATCTCTTCTCTTGATTAAATAAGCCCACTCCTTTACCTTTTTTTAATTAATAGGTTCTACTTTCTGGTTCTTATATTATTCGTGTAACTCTTCTCCCCACATCTTCTCGTGAAAATGAAGAGCCACAGAAAGGGCAACATCCTGTATTGAGTGGGGAGAGCAAGCCTGAGAAGGCCAGAGTATGTTCTTGGTCTGGGTTTGCCTGTTTCCTTTGACCAGGAGACCTTCTGAGCTTGCTTTCTTCCCCCACTTTTGCTGGCATATAAATACACAACAGCCTAAGTCCCTGGCTTGAGGCCTGAGAGTAGGGACAGGGCCAGCGGCTCCCTCAGGGCCATCGCCGGCTGGAAAGCACCGCCCCCCCCCGCCCCCGCCATGCAACTAAGCCTCCGGGGACACTGTCCTTGGTAAAGAAACCAAGATGTCCTTCAGTTCTTTAGGGTCTTGATGCTTCTTTTATCAGGAGTTTTCCTGTTTTCTTTTACTTTTTTAAACCTGTTTTTACTGTGCTTTATATTTTCACACTTAAAATGGGGAAAAGAGAGTCCTGTGGCATGGCAGGAGTGTCGTGGAAGCTGGGGCCTCCACGCCTGAGACCAGCTCTCCCCGCCTTCCTGTCTTATCAGCACTGAAGAGACTGAATTCACAAGGGCCACCTGGTCCTGAAAGACTGCCCCTCTGTTGAGCCTTGATAACCCCACCCCCGAAACACCTACTTCTGGTAATAAAACAAGTTAACACATTTGCAGGCTAAAATTATCTTGTTTCCCTTCCCCTCACCAATAAAACAAGCCCTTGCATCCTTCCTAGCTTTTCTCTTGTACCTTCATTGTCTGTTTTATGAACTCCTCATTACATGCTCCCCCGGCTTGGACTGGGTTAGTAGCCTCTCTAAATGCATCAGTGGTAGTTTCTGTGCTCCAGTTGTACACTCCAAGTCCTTGACCTTCGAGTACAAGGGCCCGGTTTAAAACGTCTGAAGGTTCCACATAAGAGCAGTTGGACTCTATGCGGCTGGCAGTTGAGAAAGCACATAACAGAACACCACTCAAATTCAGTAATGCTTTTGAATGAAGTTTTCTAAGCACAACAGCATCTGTACACCTTTGAAAAACAGCTGTACACATATGTGGGTTGTCTCCCATTGATTTTCTACAGATGACACTCGGCAGACCCACGGACTCACACACCCCTGCTGTGACTCAGGATGCACAATGGGAACCACGGTGCCAGGGAATAGTTAGGTTGACTCGGTGCCACCTATTACTCTTAGCTCTCATGATGACCTAGTGGCCCTGAAGATCAATCTTAGGTCTGAATTTCCATAGTTTACCACAGAGGATAACCTGAGAGTTTCCCAAGCTTGTTTAAAATCCAACTGAAATCTACTGGTGACAAGAAAAGAGAAAGTGGAAAAACACACCTGGAAAAACACACATTGCAGCTAATATCCCAAACATTTCAATTAGTATTTTTATCTAAATTAAATTAAGCTTAATGTGTATATCATGAATGAAAAATTCAGAAGTACATGTCAGATTCAGAAAAGTTTGACAACTTACACATGGCTGCCAAGGTGAAGTGTCCCGTGACTTGAATTTAAACCCAAATCAGTATGATGAGGAAGCCTGAGCATTTTGCATTACATGAGGCTACAAACTCCTTTGATAAATTCAGCACAAAGGAAAACAGTTGCTGCCAGTTCCAGGAAATCGCAAACAGCTCTGAAACCGAGCCAGCAGGATGCTGGATTAACAGGAGGTGGAAAGCTCTATTCTCTGGTGGAAGTATCTGTAAATTTAGTAAACAGATCTAATCCATTAATGTTCATTATGGAAAAGTTATGGATTAATAAACCCACTGAGTTTTTTTCACTTGCCTTCTATGTATGTCACCCTTTGCTGTCAGCAACACGTGATTCCCCTGAGTAGTTACCTATTATCCATGACAGAGAGTATTCTGGATCCTATCCAAGCTCAATCCATCAACATTTGGGACGACAGTGCCATCAGTTAATAGAAACACTGCAGCCATTCATCAGAGGGCCTTCTGTCCACCCTCTCATGTCTGCTCTCCAGTCTCCTCCCCGCTAGATGTTGATAATCAGAAAGCTTGTGTGTTTGAACCTTGCTGTAAGGAATAAGGGAAGAAATGTGCACTGCCAAATGAGGAATAAGAAAATGTATGGGCAAGTCTTCCAAACCACAGAAAACTGCAAAAACATCAGCAGAACTGCAGCTCAGGACTCATGCAACTTTAGTGGTAAAAGAGTGCAGATGGTTAAGGAAAGGAAACTGCTAAACAGGAAATGTTATCTTGTCAAACAAAATTACCAACTTCTTTGCTCTGGATTTGGCACACAACATGAATACAGAGGGTGTTCTTAGTTTTGCAGACTTGTATTGGACACTTAGTCCCAGTGCACGCTCAGTGACAAGCTCCTGTGCTGGCCTGGTAAAGCCCTCTCCTGCCTGGATGTCGGCAACAGCATTGTAATTGGTCTCTCTGCTACCACGTGCCCAGGAATCATTTACCAGTCACCGCCCATCTGCCAGGCACCATTCCAGTCATCTGTCTTCCTTACCACTTACCCTTCCAAACACTCTTTCTCCATTCTGCACATCAAGTCAGAAGGACTTTTCAAAAGCATAAATCTGGTATGTTATTTTCCTTCCATAAACTCTTCCACTGCCCTTGGGATAAAGTCCACAGGTCCTTAGTACTGCTAACAAAGCTGTTCCCAGCCTGACCTCAGTCTGTCTGGAGCCATGGCACAGGCCTCGTGTGTGAGCTTCCTTCCTGTGGTCCTCCTCCCCCATCCCCAAAACATTTGACAATATGTGTCTTCCCTCTGTGGCTTCTCGAGGTGATCAGCTGATGTGAGGCTGGTGCATCTCTGTACCTGCTTCAGAGCTGCCCATACAGTGGGTACCATCAATCCAAGCTCACCACTTCATACACAGTGTCACTCATGTTCATGGGTGTGCTCTTTCAGCCTCTCATTTAGGAAGTTGTCCACAGACTCAGAGCAACCAAATTTAGAGTAGAATGGTATCTGAGTAGGAGGAGTAGGAGGTCCTGGCAAGGGGTGGAGAAGCATGCACAGGAGAAGGGTGTATGGGGTACAATAATTTATCAGCCTTAAACACACAAAAAATCCTGTCCATTCTATAAGAGTGATTATAAATGAAAGGGTTTAAATGTATGAATGTCTACACTATAATCAGCTAATCAGGTGAAGAATGATAGGTAAGCAGACGCTTCACTGGTGAAAGTAATAAAAATGTAATTCTTATAATATTCAATATAAGCATTTATGCACTGATGGATGTTTCTTTCCTATCTCCGTCATTAACTGTGTAACATTAAACAGACTTAACCTTTATGGTTTTATTTCCTCAACTGTAAGATGAGAAGGTTAAAAGAAATGAACTTTAAGGTCCTGTCCAGCTCTAGATGCAATAATTTGTTATTGTCTTAGGAATATGTAAAGAGTAAAAGCATAACGAATCCAGAGCTTAATGTCATAAACAAATCAGATTAACTGTACGGTCAAATACTATTCCTGCAATTTAGGGGTATCACCATAAGGTGGCAGTAACGTGCTCGTATCATGCAATTCAAGTAAAAAAAAACTGAGTTGTATTTGATAAAGGGATTCTTATATTTTGTGACATTTTATTATTGAATATATAACTCTGCATTAAAGAAATCAGTAACATTTAATAGCAAGGAACAATCTGGGATTGTTCTCACTGATGATCACCTTTCACTTTATCTACTAAATATAAGCTTGATGTCTGAAGTCCTGATGGGATGTCCTAAATCTTTGATCTCACTTAATATAAAATTGCCCACGATTATTAGTTTGGAACTTTTTCTTTTCTGCATTAGCCACAATCAGTCTATTTAGAAACTCTCAAATATCCCTTTAGGTATCTCTGCTTTAAACTGCCTCTTTTCTATAGTGAGGGAGCTAAGAAACTTCCAGATAGGGGCACTAGCTCTCATCTTGGTTCCCACAGCCCTGGCCCTGGACTGAAATCAAAATGTGGGCTGGCTGTGCCCCCACCTAATGTGCCACAACTGTCACCTTTCCTCATCCCCATCCACAGAAACAATCTGATGTTGGCAAAGATTCTTCGGGAAAATTTGCTCTTAGTGTTTTAATGTTCCATCAGATTGATCATGAAAAAAGATTTGAGATCCCTTATATACTATCCTCTGATTTAAATCTTCTCTTTAAATCTTGCTCTTTCTCTGCTATTACTGTTTCTGTTTTATTTATTTCTAAAACTTCACTCAGTATCATACCTCATTTCTCTTCTGTCTGCCCCAAAGCTATTTTCTCCAGAGAACAATATCAGTTTTTGTCATATATTTCTCACAACCATTAAATTTTATTGCCTATAACTTTTCCCCTTACACCTATGTTTTCTTTTCAAGTGATTTAAGATCTGATGGTGCCTCTATACCTTTACCCTTTGTTTGAAAACTTCCTCACTGAAATGTTATTGTTTCAATTTTAAAATATATGAGGATTTAAAACATCATAAGGATGCTCACATAGTAAGGTCTGTTTAGGATTTTTCTATTTTATTATTCAATTTCATTAAAATATTACATTATATGTGTATATTTTTAATTGCAGAGAATGAAGAATGTTTGCAAAATTAAATGCATTTTTCTCAATTTATATAAAGAAACTGTTGAACATTGGGGTGAAACACAGGTGATATATTCAAATTAGCAGATATCTTTAATTTTCAAAAAGAAGACAGAAAGATTCATAAGACTTTCTTCAATCCATTTGATTCACTCCCATGTCACCAAATTAAATTATCCTGAATATCATCACATATTAATTTACAGAGCTTTGATTCTATAGCATAAAACTGTTTCCTTCACTCCTGTTTTTGAATAATTCACCACATCTTGTTGCATCCAGCACTATTCAAGTCTCTTCAAGTTCCAAAAAGGCTTTCTTAAATTTAGAAAGTCCATATGTTTAGCTTCTGTTGATAAATGCTCTCTGGAGACATAGCCAAATGGATATGGAAAATCTGCCTGTGGATAAAGTATTCTTTCACATATTTTTAAATGCCTAGGGGAAAATAAAGATCAAAAATCCAAATTCTTGATGATAGAAAGGTTGAACAAATGTACAAACTAGGTTAAGGCACTGTGAAAGAAAATGTCTGCTTGTCAACACATTTCTATCTAATATTACTGGTTCCAACTGGGCTGTGTGGTACTTATGCTTCCCAATACAAGAAACTACACACATCCATCCTGAGTGAGGATGGACAACCATGACTGCCTCAACGAGGCAGGAAACAATAGCCTGGGAAGACATGAAAGTCGTGGGAGCAGGGTTGAGAGAGCAGCAAAATGGGATTCAGGTGACGTGGACTCAAGTACTGGCTTAGCCACCAGTGGTTTGTAAATCTGAGCCCATCTCTGACCAGGATTCTTTGCCTGTGCAGATGGAGGCAGAGGAGCAGAGGATCTTGTCCTTCAGTGGGAAGATGCACTGCCAGCACTCAGGTGGGTTTAGAGCTAATTTGAAGGCTGATAATCTTCAGAATGTACGTTATTGAAAAGATTAAGTAGAAAGCAACTTAGGAGATCTGTCTAAAAATAACACTGTGGCAATATTCCTAGATATTAAAATTTCAAGGGTCACAATAATTACTTGCCATGGCTCACTGCGTGTACTAATCACTGAGGAAGAGAAAAGCCCACATTTCCACTGGTGTTGCAGAGGGAAAGGTGGTTAGAAATAATTGACAGAGAAGGCCCTGCTAAGTCTCTGTCCTCTTAATGATGTGGGATTGGAACACACATCTTTTAAGTGACCTCTTTCTCTCTAAAAAAGAAAGAACCTAAAACTCACTTTTATGAAAAGTCTTTATGTGACTGCTTAGAACCCAGAACAATCTTATTTTGCACATGAAGGCTGAAGCTGACTTTCTACTCCAAATGAAGTAAAATGATTTACCTTGACTTTTCATAAACTGTTTTCAAAGTTTACTTTTTAATCAAAATGTAAAGTATAATAGTTAAGATAGTATGCAATGTCATAAGAATAGATAGACACATCAAAGAAGATAAAGAGGTAGCCTAGAATGAACTACACACAAAGTTCATTTCACTTATAATGAAAGAAATGTCACAGCTAGTGGAGACGGGAAGGAGTAATAAATTGTTGTAGGACAAATGCCTAGCTATTTATGAAGAAAAGTGATCTGAAGTCTTTGTCTCACACCATTCACCAACAAGAATTCCATATATACTGAGGATAGTGTAAATAATAAAGCCCCAAATATTCAAAATAAAATGTAAATGATTAGTTATAGAAAAGTAATATGAGAGTGTGCTTTTAAAATCATGTACAAAATAACAGTAAAAGTAATAAAAATTTTAAATTTCTATGTGATCAAAAAGAATACACTGAAATCTAAAAGGTAGATCACAATCTGATTGGGTAAAATATAGTCCAGTCAACAATATGATGACAGTCATCAAATAAAAAACTCCTCCAAATATCTAAGAAAAGCATTATGATTCCATTTAGGAAATAGGCAGTAACACAAACAGAAAATTTAAAAATAAGGAAAAATTATGGGTAAATAGGTTTGACTTGACCAGTAACTGAAGCAATGTAAATTAAAGAAAAAGAAATAGTTTATTATCAAAATAATAAAACATGAGAAAGAATTTTACACACTGTAGAATATGTGTAGAGAGTACAACTGCATTTTTAAAGTAATTAGTGCCTCAAAAATACTCATATTGCTTGACCCAGTAATCTTACTATTATGAATGTATCCTCAGCAAATGATTGGAGATAAAGAAAAACATGCACAGTGATATTCATTTCAATATTATGTGTAAGAGAAAAAGAATCTTAAATGTGTCCAGAGGGTGATGGCTGCTGAAAAATGTTGGTATGTGTACAAGTTGAAATAGTATGTATACTACACATCTCAAAATGACTTTTGAGAAGAACAGGTCATATCAAGAGAAAATGTTTTTGTTAAAATGTAAGTGAAAAATCAAGACATGAAATTATATTATTTGCCCAATAATATCTTGTACATAGGTATTCAGACATTTTCTCTCACGTGTCATTGTTCATTAATGAACAAAGAACATACTTTGCATGCATATTGAATTAAGTAGAAAATTGTTAGTACTTGAACTTTTAAATTTATCATTGGAGATAAAATATCCAAGGGAAATATTCCTGCCTTGCTCTATATTGGTAGTATAGAGCATGGACAGGAGAGGCAGGATTTTTGTAGCATAGACAGGACTGACACAGCATTATTTTTTTTTTATAAAGGCATTATTAATTGTAAGGTAAAAGTATTTTCAAGGAAGTTTATTTAATATTAAAATTAGTCTTATACCCCCATGTGATCATTCTCTCAACCAGTGGGAGAGCCTATGGTGCCACTGTGGTCCCAGGGAGTGGTTCAGGCTCATACACAGTGGGGAGGCCCTGCCCACCAAGCACAGCAGCTGGTGCAATCTAGGAAGAGATGGTGGAGGATCTGTGCACTTGGGCAGATGACTTCCCAGCTGCTGCAAAAGCCCATAGTAGTGCTGCAGCCCCGAAGGAGGTAGCAAGTCTCAGCAGGACTGTGAAGCAGGCGGCAGCAACCCTGATCCCCTGCATGATTGCTTTCCTATTCAGTGGGAGAGCCCACAGGACTGCTGCAGTCCCAAGGAGTGGCCCAGGCTGAGACAGGCACAGCTGAAAGGGATCATGGCAGGGTCAGAATACACAGCTCCTGCTCCCCCCAATGGCAGCAGGTGGAATCTGCAACCAGATTCTAACATTAAGCAAAGACACAGATCCACCCCATCAAATAAAATGAAGAAACATATTAATACTCCAGACCAGAAGGAAAAAGACAAACACCCAGAAATAAATCCTGAAAGCACAGAGATCTACAATATAAATGACAGAATTCAAAATCACTATCAAAAAAACTCAACGAGTTACAAGAGAACTCAGAATGACAGTTCAATGAAATCAGAAACAAAATTAATGAACAGAGAGAATTCCTCACAAAAGAGATTGAAACTATAGGGAAAAACCAATCAGAAATGTTGGAGATGAAAAAACACAATGAATGAGATAAAGAAAAATCTGAAGTCCTTAAATAACAAACTGATATTATGGAGGACAGAATTAGCAACCTAGAGGATAGGAATATAGAAATGCTTCAGATAGACGAGGAGAGAGAACTAAGACTAAAAAGAAATGAAGAAATTCTCCAGGAAATATTTGACTCAATTAGTAAATGCAACATAATGATTATAAGTATTCCAGAGGGAGAAGAGAGGCAGAAAGAAGCAGAGAGCTTATTCAAAGAAATAATAGCTGAGAACTTCCCAAACCTGGGGAAGGAGCTGGAATTACAAGTAAAAGAAGCTAATAGAAATCCTCATTACACCAATGTAAAAAGACCTTCTCCAAGGCATATATTAGTAAAACTGGCAAAAAGTCAATGACAAAGAAAAAATATTAAGGGAAGCAAGGCAGAAGAAAATAACCTATAAAGGAACCCCTATCAGACTTTCAGTGATTTCTCCCCAGAAACCTTACAGGCTAGGAGAGAGTGGAATGATATAGTCAAAATTCTGAAAGACAAAAACTTTCATCCAAGAATACTCTATCCAGTGAAAATATCCTTCAGATATGATGGAGAAATAAAAACTTCCCCAGATAAACAAAAGCTGAGGGAGTTCACCACAAGATCCCCCCTACAAGAAATGATCAAGAAGGTCGTCATACTTGAAGAAAAAAAAAACAAAGTGTTTACAAAGCCTTGAGCAAGGAGATGAATAGGCAGACAAAAATCAGAAAATTGCAACTCTCTATCAGAACAGATTAGCAAACACTTAATTAAAACTTCAAAGATAAAGGGAAGGAAAACATAAAAAATAAATATAATCACTTCATTTCAACTACAAACTCACAACACAAAATGGAGTAAGTTGTGACAACAATAACTTAGAAGAGGAAAAGGAAAGGGATAGAGCCTTCTTAGACAAAGGGAATAAGAGGCTACCAGAAAGTGGACTATCTCATCTATGAGATCTTTTATAGAAAACTCAGGGTAACCACTAAACAAAAAATCAGAACAGAGACACAAATGATAAAGAGAAAACCATCATAGAGAGCCACCAAGCTGAATTGGCAATCTGAAATACATGGGACAAGAAACAAGGGAAATACAGAACAACTGGAAAACAAGTGATAAAATGGCTGCATTAAGTTTGTGTATATCAATAATCACTCTAAATGGAAATGGATTGAATTCCCCAATCAAAAGACACAGAGTGGCAGGATGGATTAAAACACAAGACCCAAACATGCTGCGTCCAGGAAACACATCTCAGCTTGAAATACAAACACAGGCTTAGAGTGAATGGATGGAAGAAAATACTCCAATTAATGGCAAACAAAAGAAAGCAGGTGTTGCCATACTTATATCAGATAAAGTAGACTTCAAGTTAAAAAGACAATGTGAGATGAAGTGGGGCAGTATATAATGATAAAAGGAACACTCCACCAAGAGGACATAACACTTATAAATACATATGCACCTAACACAGGAGTATGAAAGTACATAAAGCAACTATTAATTGACCTAAAAGGAGATATTAACAGCAACACAATAATAGTAGGGGACCTAAATAACACACTTTCATCAATGGATAGATCAACCAGACAGAAAGTCAACAGGGAAATAGTGGAACTAAATGAAAAACTAGACCAGATGGACTTAATAGATATATATATAGAACACTCCATCCAAAATCAGCAGAATACACATTCTTCTCAAGTGCACATGGAACATTCTCAAAGATAGACCATATGTTGGGAAACAAGGCAAGCCTCTATAAATTTCAGAAGATTGAAATCATATCAAGCATATTTTCCAACCATAATGCTATGAAACTACAAATCAAATACAAGAAAAATGCTGGGAAATGACAAACATGTGGGGACTAAACAAAATGCTACTGAACAAAATGGATCATTGAAGCAATTAAAGGAGAAATCAAAAAATATTTGGAGACAAATGAAAATGAAAATACACCATACCATCTTATATGGGATGCAGCAAAAGTGGTCCTAAGAGGGAAACTCATAGCAATACAGGCCCACCTTAGTAAACAGGAAAAATCTCAAATAAGCAATCTTAAACTACACCTAAAAGACTTAGAAGAACAAACAGCCCAAAGTCAGCAGAAGGAGAGAAATAATAAAAATTAGAGCAGAGATAAATGAAATAGAAACCAAAAAAAAACCAGTAGAAAGGATCAACAAAACTAAGAGCTGGTTCTTTCAGAAGATAAAATTGACAAACCCTTAGCCAGACTCACTAAGAATAAAAGAGAGAAGTCTCAAATAAATAAAATTAGAATTGAAAGAGGACAAATTACAATGGATACCACAGAAACACAAAGGATTATAAGAGAATACTTGAAAAACTATATGCCAACAAACTGGACAATCTATGAGAAATGGATAAATTATGCGACTCATACAACCTCCCAAAACTGAATCAAGAAGAAATAGAGAATCTGAGTAGACCAATCAGAAGTAAAGAGATGGAAATAGTAATCAAACCTCCCCCCAAAATAAAAGTCCAGGACCAGATGGCTTCTCTGGAGAATTCTATCAAACATTCAAAGAAGATTTAATACCTATCCTTCTCAAACTATTCCAAAAAATTGAAGAAGATGGAACACTTCCCAATACATTTTATGAGGCCAACATCACCCTGATCCCAAAGCCAGACGAGGACAATACAAAGAAGGAAAACTACAGGCCAATATTGCTAATGAACATAGATGCAAAAATCCTCAACAAAATATTGGTGAACTGAATACAGCAATACATCAAAAGGACCATACACCATGACCAAGTTGGATTTATACCAGGGACACAGGGATGGTTCAACATCTGCAAATCAATCAATGTGATACACCACATTAACAAAATGAGGAACAAAAACCACATGATCATCTCAACAGATGCTGAGAGAGCATTTGACAAGATCAAACATCCATTTATGATAAAAATTCTCAATAAAATGGGTATAGAAGGAAAGTACCACAACATAACAAAGGCCATATATGATAATCCCACAGCCAATGTCATACTCAACAGGGAAAAACTGAAAGCCATTCCTCTGAGGACAAGAACAAGATAAGTGTGCCTACCCTCACCACACTTATTCAGCATAGTACTGGAGGTTTTGGCCAGAGCAATTACGTAAGAAAAAGAAATAAAAGGTATCTGAATTGGCAAGGAAGAAGTGAAACTCTTTCTGTTTACGGACAACATGATTTTATATATAGAAAATCCTCAAAAATCCATTGGAAAACTATTGGAAATAATCAACAACTACAGTGAAGTTGCACAAAATCAACTTAGAAAAATCAGTTGCATTTCTGTACTCTAACAATGAACTAACAGAAAGAGAACTCAAGAATACAATCCCATTTGGAATCACAACAAAAAGAATAAAATATCTAGGAATAAATTTAACCAAGGAGGTGAAAGACCCATACAATGAAAACTATAAGACATTATTGAAAGAAATCGATGATGACATAAAGAAATGGAAAGATATTCCATGCACATGGATTGGAAGAATAAACGTAGTTAAAATCTCCATACTACCTACAGCATTCTACAGATTCAATGCAATCCCAATCAGAATCCCAATGACATTCCTCATGGAAACAGAGCAAAGAATCCTAAAATTCATATGGGGAAACAAAAGACCCTGAATAACTAAAGCAATCCTGAGAAAAAAGAACAAAACTGGAGGCATCAGAATCCCTGACTTCAAAATATACTACAAAGCTATAGTAATCAAAACAGCATGGTACTGGCACAAAAATGGAGATCATTGGAACAGAATTGAAAGCCCAGAAATAAAACCACACACTTATGGACAGCTAATCTTTGACAAAGGAGCAAAGAACATACAATGGAGAAAGGAAAGTCTCTTCAACAAATGGGCCTGGGAAAACTGGACAGTCACATGCAAAAGAATGAAAGCAGACCATTATCTTTCACCATATACAAAAATTAACTCAAAATGGATTAAAGACTTGAAGGTAAGACATGAAACCATAAAACTCCTAGAAGAAAATGTAGGCAATACACTCTCTGACATCAGTCTTAGAAGGATCTTTTTGAATACTATGTCTACTCAGGCAAGGGAAACAAAAGAAAAAATAAACAAATAGGACTTCATCAGATTAAAGAATTTCTGCAAGGCAAAGGAAACCATGAACAACATGAAAAGACAACCCACCAACTGGGAGAAAATATTTGCAAATCATGTATCCGACAAGGGGTTAATCTCCAAAATATGTAAAGAACACATACAACTCAACAACAAAAAAATAACTTAATCTAAAAATGGGCAGAGGATATGAACGGACATTTTTCCAGAGAAGATGTATGGATGGCCAAGGCACACATGAAAACATGTTCAACATTACTAATCATCAGGGAAATGCAAATCAAAACTACAATGAGATATCACCTTACACCTGTCAGAATGGCTATAATCACCAAGACAAAAACCAACAAATGTTGGAGAGGTTGTAGAGAAAAGGGGACTCCTCATACACTGCCAGTGGGAGTGCAAACTTGTGCAGCCACTATGGAAAACCACATGGAGATTTCTCAAAAAATTAAAAATAGAAATACCATACGACCCAGCTATCCCACTGCTGGATATTTATCCAAAGAACTTGAAATCAATGATTCAGAGACTTATGCACCCCTATGTTCATTGCAGCATTATTCACTATAGCCATGATGTGTAAGCAACCCAAGTGCCCATTGACTGATGAATGGATAAAGAAGATGTGGTACATATATATGATAGAATACTTCTAAGCCACTAAAAAAAATTGTCCCATTTGCAACAACAAGGAATGGACCGTGAGGGTATTACGTTAAGCAAAATAAGCCAGACAGAGAAAGACAAACACCATATGATTTCACTCATATGTGTAAGATAAACAAATACAGGGACAGAGAGAACAGATTAGTGGTTACCAGAACGGAAGGGGGAGATAGGCATATGGAGTAAAGGGGCTCATATATATGGTGACTGACAAATAATAATGTACAACTGAAATTTCACAGTGTTATAAACTATTATGACCTCAATAAAATAAGATAAAATAGAATAACAACAACAAAAAATTAGCCTTACAGAAGTTTCCACTCCATCTCCTCCCTGTCACCAGCAAAGCTGTGGCCTCAGGCTGGTCCTGCCTCCTCCCTGCCAGGGCATGTCCTGGTGGAGCCCAGCTCGCTTTCAACCCTTTGTGCTTCCTCTCTTCCTTCTTTTCTTCTTCTGTCTCTTCTCTTGGTTCTATTTTTGTTGAACCACCAATAACCCTAATAATGGTTCATCAACCTTTACTGTTGGCCAACTAGTTTCATATGTATTCTCTTAGTTAACCAAGAAATAAGAAGCCAACAGTTTCAGCTCTGACTGGCCTTCATTTTCTTATATGAAAATCTTCAATAACTCCCATCACAGATACAGTGAAATTCCAATTCTTTTCCCCATTATTCTGGGCCCCAGAGTGAGCAAGTCTTACACTTCACCCTCTTCTCCCTCTCTGGGGGTACTTTGCTCTTTGCACCATTACCACTACGTTGGGGCCCTTATTCTTGCTTTCCCCTTTGCTTGGAATGACCTCCTAAGATGACTGTAATACCAGAACATGGGAGTTAAGAACCTACTGGGAGAAATAGGACTCCAAGGATTCCTCAGCAAGAGAATACCGAGGGAGACGTCCTTTGGAGTGGTTCCTATAGAACTTGAGTTTTCTCAAGTAAACTTGAAAGTAAATTTTTGAGAGATTGCTCAGTGACCATGACATAGCCAAAGGTATCAGTGACCAAGAATTCTAAGAGCATCACTTTTTGCCACTTGGGAGACTTTAGGGAATTTTTGGCACTCTAAACTTCAGCCAACCATAATTGATCATCCAAACCAGTACACTGAGAGTTGAAGTGGGTGTTATTAAAAATTATACCAGGACTACGAGTGAAAAGCAGAACAGTTTTGGACAAACTTTTACTGTCTCTTACTGTGTATTTGTTAAAAATATGGACTCCTGGGTTTCTGACTTTCTGAGTATGGATCTCTGCAACTGGAGCCTAGAATCTGCATCTTAAACAGGCTGCTTGGTTGCTTATTAATGGAGATTTGAGAACTGCTAATCTAAAAGGTTTTTTAAATACTCAGGTATTTCTTTGTGATTCTCTTCAGTAATCTTCCGCTGACATGTAATGGAGATCATCATCAATACATTTTATTGAGTGAATAATCTATAGGGTGTCTTTGGCATACAGTACACATACAGAGTTAAAACTTGGTCTCTGTCTGACATTTCCAATGATGCATTTATACTCACCATAGGTATTTAATTTAGAGAATTGACTTAAATAATGTAATTGTAGAAGTATTGTTTTCTACTATTTTTCAGGGCAATTATATGACATTTCAATTACAATGTGACCTCCTGTACAAACTCTTATTGGTACTTTATTGTAACTACAAATACTCTTGTTATAATGTAATAGACTTGCTAAGAAATGAACTTTTGGAACTCAACTCTTTATTGAGACTATTAGGTTTTGTGACTCAAGCATATTGTTTCAAAATAAAAGAAAATTTTCTGCAATGTCCAACTCTCTGGAGTTTAGAATTTGTCCAACTCACCGAGTAACGATCTTGCTGAATTTTCTAGTGAGTAACTAGATTCTCTGCAGCAGATATGGAATCTTTTTAAGCTGTAACACTTTATAAGTCCTTTGAGAATAAATATAGATTATTTTGGATGTAAGAAAAAAGCCTCTCAAGTCCTTTTCCCATTCTTTAAAAAGACTAACAGTTTCATTACATGTAGTTAAACATTAAATAAATGCATTAGGTCTGTTACAGATAAGTTATAAATATATCACCAATGGTTGAATAACATGTAAATTGAGTGCATTATACATCACACGGTAATGAATAATTCAAAGTATCAGTCAATAGTCTTCCTAACCCTGACTCTCTTTGGTTCTGTTTTCTCTTAAAGAAACCTTTGTAACTGCAAGCTGTCTTTTTTTCTCTTCTAAAGGTCCTGTTCCAGAAAAAAATAAATAAAAACTCATGCTCTCCATGGCATGCTTCTGAATTGTTCATCATATGTACGGCCAACATTCTTGCCATTTCACGCCCCAAATGAAGTTGAAGTGGCAAATTGTGTGGTGGTTCTCAACTGGGTTATACTGGGAAGGAGCATCCCCATCACCGCGGAGCTCTTTAAAAATACAGACTCCCAGACCCCTCCTTACACCTCTCACAATGTGTGGCACCGAGGCCTCCACGTCTGTGTTCTCATGGGCATCCCCAGGTGACAACCCCGACATGTCCTTCTTCATTCAGAAGGACACTGCCGATGGCTGAGAGCGTGTGTCCAGTTGCTTTAGAGTTTGGGGTTTAGTTTCAGGGGAAGATGTAATTCAAATCCCTATCTGACTACAGGATGTTGTGCGACCGTTATTTACTCTCTCTGAGATTAATTGCTCCTCTGAAGTTATCACACTGGATTCAAAATGTTATTTCTGATGATCAAAATAAGACAACCAACGTAAAGTGTCTGAATTTCCCTCTATGCAAGACAAATTTTCTTCTTTAGCCTCTAAATGGGGTGATTTTATATGAATAATATTCTTCATACAATCTCCTTATGCTAGTTTTCACATAATCACAGATCTGACAGTCTCCATGAGAAAGCATAAAAATAATCAGTCTTATCCCAGAAGAATTGTCAACCAAGACAAAGCTGGAGGGAAATTCAGTTTCACCATCTTTTAATATTTGATTTACAAAGACATTTGTTTTTTGGCCTTTCTTGCTTTCAGAATAAAAACTTGAGGCATAATCTCTTGGAACAATTTGCAGATCATTTCTAACAAAGATGTTATGACCATCTGTCAAAGCTCAGTTTCACTCAAGTTGCTGTATGAGAACCAAATTACTGCAGAGGTACAGTGACAGCTGCTGGGTTGGATGTCAACAGAAAAATAGGAAAACATCAAGGCATTGGGTGACTGTGGATTCATGGCTGTTTTCCAAATCACTTCCTCTTTAAATGTAATACACTGACCCCCTGGGAGGGGTGGGGATGTGTGTAAGTCAGGTTTCCTAGGAAGCATCAAAGGTAAAATTTCAAGTGTGAGAATAACTGCTCTGACCCAGTTGAGTTAATAGAGAAGAAAAATGTTAAAGGGACCCTGCTTCTGCCTGGAACACTCTTCCTTCAGATATCTGCCTGGCTCACTTCCTCCCCCTTCAAGTCCTAGTTCAGGTATTTCCTTCTTAGCAAGACTTCCCGTGACCATCTCCCTAAACTGGAATACCTCGTTTGCTCAAGCACTGTCCATCTCTCTGCCCCCATTTATTTTCCACTTATCACTCTCTACGTCCTCCTAAATAACTTATGTACTAGGTTTATTGTCTGTACCTCCCTACACACACACACAGACCCACGGAACGTGGGCTCCATGGACACATGAATTTTTTCCTTTTGCCAGCTGCTGTATCCCTAGTGCCTACAGAAGAGCGCCTTGTAGTAGTTGTTTGCTTAATAAATATTGAATAAGTAAATGAATAAGTAGATGTGTGAATGAAGAACTGTCCCGGAATGTAATGAGGCAGAAAAGTAGGACATCCCTTTTTATGGCTAAATGGTGGATATTTGCCAAGGCTAGGCTGAGCAGGAAACCGGCATCATCTGGACACTCCAGAGAGAAGGAAAGCCACAGCATGTGGGGGGACATAATTTGGTTTTGGAGTTGCTGTCACTACTTCATCATCCCCTGATCCTGAAACCAGAAACACTTACAGTTCATCACAGACCCAGTCTGGACCCCTTCTAAGCCATTATGCTCACACCACCAGAATGACTGATCTCAAACCAAAATCTGATTGTGGGGCCGGCCCGGTGGTGCAGCGGTTTAGTTCGCGCTTTGGCAGCCCGGGGTTCGCGGGTTCGGATCCCAGGCGCCGGCTGATTCACTGCTTGTCAGCCAGACTGTGGCGGGTCCCATATAAAGTAGAGGAAGATGAGCACGGATGTTAGCCCAGGGCCAGTCTTCCTCAGCAAAAAATAGGAGGATTGGCAACGGATGTTAGCTCAGGGCTGGTCTTCCTCACCAAAAAAAGAAAAAAAAACCTGATGATGACTCTCACCTGCTTAACATCCTTCACTGATTCTCCACTTCTTCCAAGATAAAGTCTGCCCAGCGTGTAAAATCCCCGCTTTGCAGTTCTTTATTTTCTCCTCATTATCACCTCCCTCCGTGCACCAAGTCACATCCAGGGACCCGCAGTTTTCCAAAGATGCTGCGTTCTCTCTCTGGGCACTCGTTTTCCTTTATCAGTTCTGTCCTATTTACCCGGCCAACACCTAGGATCCTTCCTTCGGGTTCCAGCCCACAATCATCTTCCTTCCTTCCCTGAAGCCTAACACCCACCTGGGACACCTTGTTACCATAGACTTCTCAGCATTCTGGATTTGCCAATTTCTTCTTACAGTTCTGCCAATTTTTAATGTTTTACTTTACGCATTAACTCTCTTTATCTTTCACAATTTTTTGTTCTAAAATTTATTTTGTCTGTTTGTAATATAGCTATACCAACTTCCTTCTCGTTAGTTTTCTTGGTATCATAGATTTTCTCATAATTTTATTTTCAGGTGGGTTTCTTATAATCATAATATAGTTAGTTTTAAGAAATCTGTCAATCTTCAGCTTTTAATTGGAGTATTTAGTCTATTTTCACTTATAAGGTTACCAATACATTTGTGCTTTTTCTAATTTTTCTCCTTTCAGCCTTTATGAATTAATTAGATTATTTTTCTTATCTTAGTTTTCCTGTCTACTGGTTTTGGAATTGTACTCTTGAATTCTAATATTATAGTGCTTACTCTAATTTCTAATAAGAATATTTAACTTTAAATTTAATCAATGTCTTTACTCTCTTTTGGAATAACACAAGGACCCTGGAACACTTAACTAGGATCACCCTACCAACAACTGATATGCTGTTACCCAGGCTTTTAGGTGTTTTATTTAACGTGCAAGTTAAATACTATTTTTAATCATTTATAGTCACTGTTTGTCTATATTTATCTATGTGTTTATTCTTTTCTTTGCTCACCATTCTTTCTTGAATATCAGATCTCCCTTTGAGGAAAATCTTCCTTCTTCATTGGAAAAATTTCTTCTGATGATCCCCTCAAAATGTACTTGCTATTGTTTTTCGGTAGTTTTTAACACTATGAAAATTAGCTTTTTTCATTTATTTGCTTATATTTACCTAATTATGCTCACCATTCTTTCTTATCTTTCAGACAAGACATCTCTTATGGAATAATTTGCTTTTTTATTTAAGTACATCTTTTAAAAAATATATGTGTGAGGTTTTCTTTAGTTTTTTTCTTTAGTTTTAGGTTTTTATTTTTTGGAATGACTAAAATTTGTTTTGCCTTTGTTCTTGAAAGAAATACAATTATAATTGTCAGTAATTTATATCACAGAACTTTAAAATCATTATTCCACTGTCTTCTGTATCCATTGTTCTTGTTGAGAACTCAGCTGTAGTCTGTCATTCCTTCTTAGGTTATTGACTTTTCTCTCTGGATTCCTATTAAGAGTCTTCTGTGTTCTACAGTTTGTCTGGGATGTGTATGGATTTCTTTGTATTTACCCACTTCAGGATAAATTTGGCTGCTTGAATCAGATAATTGGCATCTTTCTTTAATTCTAGAAAGTTCTCAACAGTGAGGTTCTGGAATATTGCCTCCTCCCCATATTCTTTGTTCTTTCTGCAATTCTGATTAAATGTACCTCTTAACCCCTCTTTCAAATTTCTTCATACTTTTCCCCTTTATATTGTATTCTGGATAATTTCTTCATGTTTCTATTGTATTTTACTAATTCTCTCTTCAGATATGTTCTAAAATGATCTAACATTTACTACACATACACACCCATATATATCTAGAAGTTCTTTCAAATATGATGCCCAGTTATCTCTAATGTTCCGTAGTCATATTTGTGGAATCCCCTTTTCTTTCTGCAAACAGATTTACATGCCTATTTTATATTCTGAAACTGCACCAATACTGTATCTGCAGTCTTTGAGGGTCTGATCTGGCATTCATTTCTTGCTGACCCTCACACGTGTCAGCCCACATAGGCTGGGGATATAACGTGAGGATTATTGGGGTCCTGGATTAAGGCGTAATCCTGCAGAGAGCATCTTCCTTTGCTCAAGTCAGGTGTGAACTTAGGTTCTGGGAGAACACACGAGTCACATGAACTCAAGTCCACACTTCAACAAGAGCTGGCTTGTAGTTCTCAGTGGAGACTTCTCCTTCCTCCTGTGAGACCAATGCCGGAACAAATTAATTTCTTTAGTCTCTCACTTTGCAGAGTGGTTTCTCCCCCTGCATTTTACTATTTCTCTGTGATGGTTGTGCTTAAACAGCTTTGCTTTCCTTGGACACTCTCAGCAGCCCCCTCGACTCTGTCTCCTTTCCGCTGAGTGTGTGATCCAAGCCCTAGGCCACTAGGCATTGGCAGAGGCACATGGCAGATGCCAACTACCTTCCCTCTGCGTTCACGATTTCTCCTTAACTTTGGCCTTTGAAGAGCTCCCTTACTTTCTTGCCAGTTCAGCTATGCATTTTTTAGGTGATGTTTTAAAAGGGATTTTCAGGGTACCTCTTCCACCACGTTGTTAGAAAGATACGCCCTCTTTCAGTATTCTGAACACCCCATTTGATAGCATTTAGCACATCCTTTTGTAAACATCAATTAAATTTTTTATCTCTCCCAATTGATTGTGTTCTTCCTGGGGGTAGGAACTATTTCTTTCCACACACTAATTTATTCAGTCAAGAGATATTATTCAGTGTCTATTATTTACCATGCACTGATGCACTGAGTTAGTGGTTGTATATACAAAGGTGGTCTAAACTGAAATAGTCTCTGAACTGAAGAAGCTGACAATTTAAAAATAATAAAAGCCAACATTTGTTGAATCATTTCTAGTTCAACAAATGGCCAGTTGTTCTGATAAATGCTTTATATTTATTGTCTTATATTAATCTTCACAAACACCCGATGAGTTTACCATTATTGCTATTTCATTTTAAAGATGAGGAAACTGAGGCTAAGAGAAGTGATTTGTATGTGGTAAAAGAGGAGTGTGCTAACTATAAGCTAGCCATGACCTAATTTGTAAAAATGTACATAATCTCTTTCTATTGAATTCTCTTAATGGTCACCTGCTGAAGTCTCAACATTATACACAGTTTCAGATTCATGTGGATGTATGTAAAGGGACGTGGGGAGGCATCCCTGAGGACGGACCCAGTCACAGGCTCTAGGTTATATCCTGGAACAGAGAGTGAGTATCTTCAGGCGAAAACACCATTCCAATCATAGCATGTGATCTTTTGCTAAAAGGATTCAAACCTTGGTTATTCTACATGTATTAGAATTTTAAACTGAGTCATATTTTTGAACACCTACTTGATGTGGCAGGGATTTATATCATCATATAAATTCTAGAAAATGAAGAAGACATATTGTATATGCCCTTAATGGTATGGATTCTTAATGTGTATCAAGCAGTGACACCAGTGATCACTGTCATATTCAGTTGCATTTGATTTTACTAATGACGTCCTTTTAGCAGCAACCTGTACTTTGTTCAACCTCACCAGTGCTTGACATTTGAAACCCTCCCCTCCCTCTTAATCCACCTTATTTTAGGTTCTAACCTGCACATTCTTGTTCTCTCTACTTCCTTATCTTTTACGGCAGCCTAGGCAATCTCCTCTTCTCGAGCATCGCCTGCTCTGTGACAAGCTGCAGCAGGCCCGTTTCCTGCAGGCAGCAGTGGGGACATTGCTGTTCAGTTCTCCAGCACCCTGGCCTCAGTGCACACACAGTGCTCTCTCTCTGACGTCATCTCTCCCCGTTGCTTGCAAACGCACTATTCTGATGACTTTTTTTCTTTCCGAGTCGGCTCTGTCACAAGTGTATTTGTTTCATATTGGATTCTTCCTTCTTTCTTCTTTTTCTTTCTTTTCCTAAATCCTTTAAAAAGGTTTGGCTCTGAATTCTCAAGAGGAGTCTATAAAATCCAACAATGGATGCTTCAGGGATTTTTAATAGAGCATGAGCTCAGCAGGAAAAGTAGTCTTATCAGGATTTTTCACGTTATCATTTCTCACTGTTTTACAAAGACACTATACCCAGAAAAAAACACATTGTTCATTTGAGAATGGGAGGCATAGACTGTTCTAGAAGGAAGTGGTGGTACAAGTGAATAGAAGAAAACAGTGCCAGAGGAGAAATCATCTTGTTTAACAGCTGGAGAAGTGCAGAGGGCATAGCTGTGTCTTCATCTCCAGCAGCTCCAACCAGATGATGGTTCCCAGGCACATTTGAGGGAAGAGGAGACAGATCAGTCAGTCCAAGGCTCACACCGCTGGAATCTCCCGGAACAGTGGGCTTTGAGGGATGTGGGGCTTCGATTAATTACAGACCAACCACGCATGAGTCATAACTTGTTAGTCACATTAGAACTCTCTGTCTGAATCAAGCTGAAAATAAAATACAGACCTATTTTCCCACATGAAGAACTAAGGGTGGCTTCCGACACTAGAGACCAGACAGCTCCTACAAGGACGCATCCGCCAAGGTCAGACATCTGTCAGCTCCTCAGAAAACATCCCACAATCAACACAAACCCGACAGAACGCAGAAAAACGAGTCAAACTATCCCCAGAATGTGCGTGACGTGTGCTGATGAGGAGAGAAGAAAAGAATAATAGTAATATGCCCAATGAGTGTAATTACTCCAAAACTCTCAACAGTGAATTTAAAAAGCACTGATTTTTAGAAAATCAATGCCTGAAAGTTAAAGACAAGCCAAATAAAGGTATCAGCATTTCTGAGCATTTAAATTGGATTCTCTTAACAATTTTATACGTCGGTGCCTTTTGCTTTTCCTGAAGATATTAACTACTGATGGATTCTCTCATTTAGCTCCACAACGTTTGGTGACATTTTTCTTTATTTTTATGACATCTTATGTATTTAGAAGTTCACCCAAGATTTGTTCATGCAAATTCAGACCTTTTTAAAAAAGAGTCTTTCCTTGTTGATGCCTGTACCCTGCTCTGCATTACTAGCAATTATGCAAATGAATCTTAGAACCACCCACGTCCACTTGTAACATGACGCTCTCTCCGTGCAGAAGGACTAAACTCAGAGATTAAATATATCTGCAATAGTGCTGGGCTTTTAAAATTTAAATTGGGATATTTTGCCTTTTAAAGTGGCAATCACATATTTTATAAAATTATTACTTGGTGAGATGGTATACTGTCGTTTTTTTTTTTTTTTTCTTTTCTGTTGATTAAAAATATTAAGTACATAGGCAAGCCTCCATAGAAATTCACTGATATCTATCCTTTTACTTCTTTTATTGGTGACAACACAATCAAAACATTGGAAAGCAAAGACTGAACTGCAGAATCACCAGCTGGAAAGTCTTCAAAGGTAATCTAATCTATTCCCTGGCTTTCACCCCAGGTAGCATTTGCTTATACTTTTACTTAAAACACTTCTTTTTTTCTGTCTGAAATTACACTTGGTCCCATCCTCATTTATCTCCTTCAGTATACTGAAATCTCTTTGAGGAAACTGTGTTTTTAGCTATCTTTGACTATCTCATCATGCTTAACACATAATTGGTACCCAATAATTGTCAAGTGGAATCTAAGAAACATGGATTTCTATACTGTTTTTAAAAACCTCCAGAGAAAATAATCCTAGACATACTTGCAGAAGTGAAAATGAGTTTAAAATGATTTACACTGGAGCTGAAGTCCCTTACCTCTATTTCTGTCCTTCATGGAACAAAGAAATGAGCTGATGGTCTAATGTTGAGGGTTCTAAGGGAGACAGCCTGGACTTGTGTCCTGTGTCAGTCAACTCCTATCTGTATGACCATCAGTGAGTCACTAAACTTCTCTAGGACTCATTTTCTCATCCCTAAGATAGTGATACTTCCTCATATGGTTTTCCTAAGGATTAAATAAGATACAAATACAAAATACTTAGCACAGTTTCTGAGATGTAGTAACACTCACTCACTAAATGTTGGCTACAATCATTTCCATCATCATTATCATCACCATCCAGCTGGATTACCACAGTCAATAGTTTCAAATAAAATCTTTAATTCCCTAATTCCTTTCTGCTCCATCAGCCTTGAATCAACCCAGCTGTCCATTTCTTTGCTCTTGACATTTGTCCTTTGAATGCTATCAATCCTACCATTTAACGCTGTACTGGAGGTGCTAGCCAATGCAATAAGACAAGAAACTGAGTTGGAAAGGTAGAGAAAGAGTTGACATGATTGATGGATTTGATAATCAATATACAATATCCAAGATAATAAAAAACTATCTATTAAAACTAATTATGCAATTCAGCAAGGGGGGGTGGATAGAAGGCCAACATATAAAAACCAGTAGTGTTTCTATACAACAGCAATAGCCAAATAGAACATGAAATAGAAAAAGACATACTCACAATGGCACAAAAATGTTGACGGTTCCAGGCACAAACATAACAAAGACACACGTGTGTCTGTGATGGTCTTTGTTATTCACAGAAGACCAGAATGAATGGCAAACTAGGACAAACGCGTGGATAGGAAGACAAAATATTATTCAGATATTAGTTCTTTCAAATTTTTCTATGAATTCTGTCAATTTCTAAGCAACCAGTAAGTTTTTTTTGGGGGGGTGGGAGGAGGCAGACTAAGAATGCCATTTAATTTTCATATGAAAGAGTAAAAGACCTAGATTAAACAGTCAACTAGAGAAAAGAAAACATGGAGAGAAAGTTGCCCTACAGATATTTTAAATATATAGTAATCAAGAATATTGGTGGGCACAGGGAGAGACAGAAAGTAGATCTGTGCAAAAGAGCAGAGAGCCCAGAAGCCTCCTCAAGTATCCAAGGGTCTTGGAATGTCATGAGGGGCACTGTAAGACAGCAGGAAAATGGACTAATGGAGATATCGGGACAACTGCCTCCGGAAACTATAACAAAATGAAATTTGACTTGCTTTTTCATACCATACATAAAAATAAACTACAAATAATTTAAAGACCTAAATGTGAAAAAACAACTTGAAAAATCTTGAAAATGTAGAAGAATATCCTTACTACAACAGGACAATAAAAGATGTCTTATATAAGACATAAAACACAAGATGATAAAAAAATTGATAAATTCACGTCTAAATATACAACTTCTCTACAATTAAAAGACACCACAATGCTATGAGTAATGTGCCTGAAAAAGATAAAAGTTAACATATATAACAAATGGTAAATATTGAGAATATATAACATCAGTTAGAAAACACACAAAAGAGGAACTGGCAAGGATGAGGACAGGAAATTCACTAAGCAGGAACACCAGATGGCATCCCCTCTTATCCATGGAAGATACTTTCCAAGACCCCCAGCGGATGCCCGAAACAGCAAATAGTACCGAACCCAAATATCCCATTTTTTCCCTATATATATATACACTTATGACAAAGTTTAACTTATAAATTAGGCACAGTAAGAGATTAACAGCAATAACTAATAATAAAATAGAAAAATTATAGAAATATAATGTAATAAAAATTACTGTAGATCTTAGCAACTTCAGCATACGATTTTTTTTTCTTTTCTTATTAAGTCGAGAACTTTCACTTTTTCACCTAAAGAAAGCACTTTATGGCTTCTCTTTGGTGTATCCAAATTGCCAGCATCATTACTCTTGCACTTTGGGGCCACAGTGAAGTAAAATGAGGGTAACTTGAACACAAGCACCGTGATACCGCGACTGACAGTCTGATAACGCAGAAGGCCACTAAGCGACTCAAGGCCTGGTGGCCAATGCAGTGTGGATCCACTGGACAAGGGAGTGAGTCATGTCCCAGGCGGGAGGGAGCGGGGCAGCTCGAGATTCCATCATGCTACTCAGAAGAGCGCACAATTTAAAACTTATGAATGGTTTATTTCTGGAATTTTCCATTTCATATTTTAGAACTGCAGTTGACCGCGGGTAACGAAAACTACAGAAAGTGAAGCTGGGGGGCTACTGTAAATGCATGAAAATATGCTCAATCTCACTTGTAATCAAGGCAGTGACAAGCAAAACAATGAAGCAGAGCCATTTCATGCCATCAGAAGTGGCAAAAAATTAAAACATCCGACAATGTCAAGTATTGGTGAGAATGAGGGGAAACTGGACATCTTATATGCTCCTGGTGGAAATGAAAACTGTCAGCCTAGTTTGAGTGCAATTTATCAATATCTATTAAAGTTAAAAGTGAACAGAGAATAACCTAATAACTACACTTGTAGATATAGACCCCAGAGAAATCATAGCACCTGGTCACAGAGATGTATTTAAGGATATTTGTTTATGACATTGTCTCTAATAGTCAAAAAGTTAGAAACATTAAATCTCATGGATGAATAATGGTACAGTCATATTAGGGACTAGCATTCATATAGAATCTATCTATACCATGTTATACTACATACCTATGTAGTATACATCTATACTACATCTATATAGTTATAGTATAAATAAATATGGAAAGATCTTGAAAACATAATATTTATCCAAAAACAAATGTAAATTGATGATTTATATAAAGAAAGAGAAGACTGGTTACAGCTGTGATGGATACAGGATCTAAGCAAATCACATCTAGTTATACAAAGGCTAGGCATTCTCACAATTTAACCAAAGAATTTGATATGATAATTTATTACATGACATATTCAGACTGGTGAAAGAATGGTAGCATGAAAGGGAAAAAATGAGATGAGACTTTATATTAGAACAAATTTTCAACAAACTTTAATAAAGTTGAATTAAAAGGTAAAATAAACTTCATGAAGTTCACATAAACTTCAAAACATGTCTCTCTAAGCTCTGTTATTAAGTAGCTTGGAAAAACGCCACCGTGTCTATCTCCAGTTCTCCCTGGTGCCCAGATTTTGGCCTCTACGTCCCATGAAAGGAGCCAAGACTCCTTGAGGAGTTCATTCCCTGTCATGGGATGGGGTAGGGAAGACAAAGTTGTACCTGAAATGTGCAGTTGTTACCAGAGAGTGAGAGTGCCTTCCAAGATGTCTGGGGCAGTACAGGGAAAAACGCCTTCAGAGGTTCTGACAGCCAGAGCACCAAAAGAGAAAGTAATAATCCCGTCAAAGGCCATGAGTTTATTATATTACTCAAAATAGGTAAATCATATGAATACAAAGAAGCAAAGGCATCTGTGGATTTCCAATAATGTCTATAGAAAATACATATATCAACTGAAACTATGTATTTACTTTTATTTTTGCATTTTAAAATTGTATTAATCTAAAAAATTTTTAAATTTAAAATTTTTGTATTTTAAAATTTTGTATTTTTAAATTGTTTTCTTTTCATCAGTCTTATTAAGAAAAATCAGACGGTAAAAATTTAAAGAGGAAGATATGTTAAAAGTACTGTATGGGATGCTAACAAGAAAATGCGTAAGGGTGACAATTAAGGGACACCCACAGGACAGGCTGTGAGAAACCAATGGACACCTGGCAGCAGATGGTATTGTGACAAGGATCGCATCCCAGTAATCACTGGCTCTGTGGGTCATGTAAGAAAGCACACCCAGGTTCCTGCGTTTTGGTCTCAAATCTCTGGCTAATCATCTAAATCTATAAACAGATCAAGTTCCTAACTCTGTAATCTGTAAACTTAATCTCGAACCAAACAGCCAGCTCGAGATGGTCCTTTGTTTCCGTGGCACATGATTTCCACACAGATGGTTTCCAAATGATGGCGACAATAAAGAAACAAACCAAATTCTCAGCGTTCGTACTTTGTATTAAGTGCAAGGGTAGCAATGGTCAGTCATTACCTTGTTAACTTGTATTTGTGCTATCTGCTTTTTAGAGAAAGGCTTTTAAAGGAATCTGACATAAACGACTTGAGATTTTAATTGAAATACTTAGAAAGATTTAATTTAACTTTGTGATCAATGTTTAGATGCCCAAGGCAATCTGATTCCTGAGAACCATCGTTTAGATTTATTGTATGCACAAGTGGTAACTGAGTGCTTAGGAAGATGTTTTTGTTTTTCTTGTGAGTATTTGAAAGTCTGCCTTCCTGGATGTTTGAAATGTTAAAATGAGATATATCAAATTTGTGGTTTTATTTAAGAATGTTTAAGACAGTTTGCCTAAATTTTCTTTAAATATATTTAAGTATTTAGGGAATTTTAATCTACCAAATGCATAAATAAATTGAATATTAATTTAAGGACAAATACGAGTTAGTGTTTTAATGTATTCACAAAATTGCTATTTTAAAAAATAAGATTTATAAGTTTACTTCAAAATCTTATGAAAGCTGGGCTTTAAAATTAAAACTCTATTAAATAGGATATTAATTTAAAGACAAATAACTAATTATAGATATTTTTTCTGTATACAAAAGCCACCTCCCCCATGACATCAAATAGGCAGTTAACTAGGTTAAGTGAAAAAAAGCAAGTTATAGAAAATAATATATCACAATGATATAATTTTTATAAATAAAGGAAATAACACAAAAACTACATATATTGTATATGGATTACCATATAGATAGTAATACAGATATAAAAATGTGAACTAAGGAGGGCAACACAGCAGACAGCAAATTTTATCTGAAATATTGAATTTGTCAAAAAATCTAAAATAATCATAAGAAAATGTTAGCATTTGTTCTTGATGACAGGTACATTGGCAATTACTATCCTATCCATTATATATATATTTTTCTAAATTAAGATATCTGTAATGTAAGAATTCAAATAATAATACATGAAGAACCCAAGGAACCAATAAAAATAGTGAACTGGACATAGACTTGTGCTGTTTAAATAGATTAACTGTGACGATAATGGCTGAATAATTAAAATCATGTAACAGAACATTTGCATTTAAAACAAAACAGCTTAAGAATGAAAGAAGTAAAACTGGAGGAAAAGAATAATAATATATGAAGTTTCTGCCAAGCTGTCTCACACATTACGACTGATGAAGAAACACAGTGACAACTTGAGATGTGTTGTGTTCTTTCAAGTAAAGTGGACAAAATACTGTGTGTTTGAGGAAAATAGTAACTGGTGATGAAATATGTTGTTTCCCATAAACCCTGGAAATAAAGCATAAAAGTCTGCAGTGGAAACTCCAACATGGAGAAAAGTTACCAAAATCCAAGTGAAATGAATGATGATTTATTTCTGTGATATCAGTGACATTATTCATGGAAAATTCACATAATTGGGTAAAATACCTAAATTTATCATGATGGAGAAATGATGATGCATCTAAGAGATCCCACTCGAAACAAAGCCGAGGGGTTGAGGGTGGTGGCGGGCCTCACTGTGATGCTGTCCCAGTGGACTTGCTGGAAAAGAGTTCTTGAGCAAACCCCGTTTCAGCTGCCTCAATCCCCCAGCTTACGCATAAAACAGGGTTCTAAGTGCTGTCAGGCTACTTCTGAAAACGAAGTCCATCTCCGATGGTCGGACACTTTCCATCGGTGAAGACGGTCAAAGGGACTGTGCTGTAGGATTCACAGGCAAGTCCAGGACTAGATTCCCAAACTATTTTTATTAATGGCAACATTATTGGAAGAATTGTATATAGCATTATTTAAAGAAAATAATATTTGACTATAAGCCTTCCGATGCTTCTTTTGAGGAATTTGTCTTTCTGTTTGCACAAATATAATTTTATGTTTTTTGTGAACGTTTAAAGACAAATGTTTCAGGAGAGTATATAACCTAATGAGGCATGTGGGCTATGGACTCAGTGAGGTACTGGATTCACGTTCTGCCCTTTAAGTCGTGCATGAGACTCAGTTTCCTCATCCATGAAATGGGGACACGAGGTATAATACTTCATGTCCATGGCCGTTATGATTATGGTTGTCAATTTTGTGTGTTTGTGGGAGGAAGACCAGCCCTGAGCTAACATCCGTTGCCAATCCTCCTCTTTTTGCTGAGGAAGACTGGCCCTGAGCTAACATCCCTGCCCATCTTCCTCCACTTTATATGGGACGCCACCACGGCGTGGCTTCATAAGTGGTGCGTAGGTCCACACCCGGGATCCGAACCTGCGAACCGCAGGCCCGCTGAAGCAGAGTGTGGAAACTTAACCACTACGCCACTGGGCTGGCCACATGATTGTCAATTTTTATGATATTATTAGTTTGACAAAAAATCTGTAGATTTTTTTTCTTGTCATTAAATTACAGTGATTTTAGTTATTTCAGTGATTGAAGTGAAAATAAATTTTTTGAAAAGTCTCATTGAACTACTGCTAAGTCATTTGCAGGAGATAATATGTTGACAGACCCGTTTGGCCCCAGCACTGTATTTCCCAAGTTTCTACAACTGGTTGCCTGACTCGAAGACATTCAGTCTGGTGATGATATTTACTTCTTCCAGGTAAATGAATGCATTCACTCTAAAACAAAACAAGCAAACCTGTAGTTAGCTAATCTGACCAATTTGGTAAAACTACTGGTAGTATGTTTTCCAGAAAACTAAAACTATGATATTTCTTCATTTTCCCACTCTGAATATAGCAAAGATAAATTATATTTTATATTATCAAAATATCTGTCCTTCCAGGTTGGGAGAGGCATTCTCATTTGGGTTAAATAATTATGATTTTTAATGCTTAAATGATATCATAATTAAGACATGAAATATAATATTACTGGATTTAGGTTTATTCGCGTGTAAAACGAGGAGCTTTAATCCAAAAACACATTTTCAGGGTCTGTGTTTCACTGGGTGTCATGGCTCATGCAGTCTCTTCTCGACCCATACGGTCAGTGCACTGGCTGACTGCCATTCGCGTTTATGTCAGCGCATCACACGTCAGCTATCAAGGAAGCTTTTCAAGTACACACATACACCTTGCGATGTTTCTGGTCGATGGTTTCGTCTGGTTTCTAAGCTTCTCTCACTATCTACTAGGCAAAAATGGGGTTTTTTGAGAGCATTTTTAATGTACTAAAACCACTACTCCTATTGAGGTACTTTGGAAATGTAATTAAATGTGAAGATGGCCACTAATATGATTAAGGAGAAAGTACAGCCAGGCTCTTCTGAGCCAGTTAAAGCCAGCGTGCGGGCTGCCTCTCAGCGATAAATCACCTCTGATATCTGGAGGTGGAAGTACCATGTAAGCATTT
>PVID01013948.1:0-32409 GCA_004025025.1 Tapirus terrestris | reverse complement strand
TTCTACATCAAAGACTATACAATTAAGAAGTGACTGTAACAATACCCTCAACTGACATAACAATTCTTTGCTTGAATGATCACTTCTAGAGTAGTAGTTCTTCATTTGGTAGAACTCACAATACTGGTTTTCAAGATATGAAGAGGCATGTTGTGAAAAGCAGCATGGCACAGAGAAAGGCAACATAGCATAGCAGTTACACTATTCTGTCTTAGAACGAGAATGCCTAGATTCAAATCTTCACTTTGCCACTTCCCAGCTGTGACTTGGGCAGATTATTTAAGCTTTCTGTGCCCTGGTTTCCTCGTCTATGAAACGGGGATAATAATACCTCACATGGTTTTTATGAGGATTAAATCGAATGAATTATTATTTAGAAAGTGCCTGGCATAAAGTAAGCTCTATAAAATTTTGTTAAATAAAGTGTTCAACATGCAAATAAGTTTGGGAAACAGTGGGCTGAACAAAGTTAAACAAGCTTCTCTACTGCATGACCTCGAGAGCCTTTAATTCACCAATGTGCACTATAGGTCTCCAAACAAATGTGATTATATGTAGTAATTTCCAAATGTATTTGACTAGAAATCCTTGGAACTGGCTTTTCTGTGGGACAGTTATTAACACTTGAGGAAAAATAACTTAGGGACCTCTAATGTTAGTGGATATCAAAATGCAGGAGCACAAGGCAATACTGACTTTTGAAGCACAAAAGTAGTTTCTTTTTCTTTTTGCTGGGAAGATTCACCCTGAGCTAACATCTGTTGCCAATACTCCTTTTCTCCCCGCTTCCCCAAAGCCCCAGTGCACAGTTGTATGTTCTAGTTGTAAGTCCTTCCAGTTCTTCTACATGAGACGCTGCCACAGCATGGCTACTGACAAACGAGTGGTGTGGTTCTGCAGCTGGGAACTGGCCCCTGAACCCAGAGCCGCCAAAGTGGGGAGAGCGCAGAACTTTAACCACTAGGCCATCAAGGCTGGCTCAAAAGTAATTTTGTTTTATATAAATTGGACAACTCAGCTCTAGCTTCGCAGAACTAGCTACAACAAATATAATCACCAGTTAGACACTGCAAAGTATTTAATTATTTTGTACTTGATTTCTTTCTGACTTACCCAGAAAAACCAAATTCTTTTATTGCATTTGATAGCCAATTCAAGGTTTCTGATTGATTCTTGGGATTCTTCTGTGAGAAAGCCATTGACATAACCTGGAGCAAGAGAAAACAAAAAACAACAGATCTGTGTTTTTGCTATTTCCTCATAGAAATATAGCACAGCATTAAAGCTGGAAGAGATTAAACATGGTTTGTCCGATGCTAAAACAACTGCAAGAAAGCCTTAGGAAGGAAATACTTAACTTACACAAGAAAATGAGGAAGGTGACAGTAGTATGAAAAGCATTCTGGACTGTTTACAACTTCTCATAAGTGATCACTCTGGATAATAATGTCTTAAGAGAAAATTACTCTTGTCTTGAATAGAATATTCTTTTTTTGTGTGTGTGTGAGGAAGATTAGCCCTGAGTTAACATCCATTGCCAATCCGCCTCTTTTTGCTGAGGAAGATTGGCCCTGGGCTAACATCTGTGCCCATCTTCCTCTACTTTATATGGGACGCCGCCACAGCATGGCTGACAAGTGGTACGTCAGTCTGCAACCAGAATCCGAACCTGCGAACCCAGGGCCACCAGAAGCAGAGCATGTGAACTTAACCGCTAAGCCACCAAGTCGGCCCCTAGAATATTCTTGACTAGAATAAATTTTAATTATCAGGCAACAGTGCATTATTAAAGGTAAAATAAAAATGCAGTATCGAAAATGGTTTTACTTGAGAAGAAAAGAAATTAATTTAATCAGTAAAATTTAATCAGTAACCTTAAATTAAAATTTGGGAAAACTTGGGGAAAGAGAGCTCCACGTCACGAACCTGTTCAGCTGTCCATGGCAACATACAAGCTTCGGCTATTGCTGTCATAGCTTCTTTTGCATTGTTCCCACATTTCACATCTCCAATCTTGTCTACAAGGCCATCTAAAACAATCTGAGCTGAAGTTTTGGAAAAATTTCCCTTCTGGGCAATCAAAGCAACTATGTGAAGCTTCATCTGCATCACCTGAACAAGGATAAGTATCATAAAGTTAGGAGAAAGCCAAAGACATCTATTTATTTACTTATTTTTATAGCAGCCTGAAGATTTCCCACAGTTAGGGATGGCTGAGAACATGACCAAAATGAATCAGAATTTTAAACAAAGACGCAAAATAATTTTTATCCTTTAATTATCAAAATAGCTAACTGATGGCTAAGAGAAAAAATAGCCAAACCACTCAATGTTTTAAAATATTAACAAGCAATGTTACCACATGGAAAGTTTATGAATTAAAAAATTTAATTTCTATATTCTCCCTCTCTTACGACTATTTGCATATAGTACTAAATACATCCTGAAATATATAATAAATGACCATATTAACTGCACAACTCAGAGTTCCTACTAGCATTGCCCACAAAAAAACTACAACCCTCATGCACACACACACACACAACAGAACTTGAGAGATTTAAAGAACTTGCAGATTTTTAAGTGCAAGAATGGAAAAGCTGTGGAAAACATTTTAAGATGTTAATGTGATGATGGCAGATATATGGACTTGGGACCCCTTTGCCCATAAATATTTCTCTTTGTCCTGTTTGAATATTTAAATAAGTGTGGGCGAGGATTTAGAGAAATTGGAACTCTCTTGCACTGCTGATGCGAATGCAAAATGGCGCAGCCACTTTGGAAAACAGTTTTGCAGTTTCTCAAAAAGTTAAAGTTACCATATGAACCAGCAACTCTAATTCTAGGTATATACCCAAGAGTATTAAAAACATTCACACAAAAGTCTATACGCGAATGTTCATAGCAGCATTATTCGCAACAGCCAAAAAGTGGGAACAATGCAAAGGCCCATCAATTTATGAATGGCTAAACAGTGTTGTATATCCATACAATGGAATATTATTTAGCAATAAAAAAGAATGTAAAGTTGATACATGCTACAATATGGATGAACCTTGAAAACACTATGCTAAATAAAAGCCAGGCACAAAAGGCCATGTATTATATCATCCATTTACATGAGACGTCCAGGAGAAGTAATCCACAGACACAGAAAACAGATTAATAGGTGCCAGGGACTGGGAATTTGGGGAGAATAGTGACTGCTAAGGGGTATGGGGTTTCTTTGTGGGGTGATGAAAATATTCTAAAATTATATGGTGGTAGGAACTGCAGAGCTATGTGAATGTACTAAAAAAACTGCTGCATTGTACACTTTACAACAGTGAGCTCTACAGTCTCAATAAAACTGTTACAAAGAAAAAAAGATATAAAATTATCCCTTGTTATGGATCTAACACACAGGAGGGAATTAGCTCAAATCAGGTGTGCTTCTTTCATCTGAGAAGCTGTATAAAGAGGAATTTTAGAAGTGGTGCGAGGGCAGAGGGCAGCGTGAGGACGTTCGGCACAGGAAGCCTTTGTGGAGCTGGCGTGTATGGACAAGGCGCTGGGACGCAGCGCTAAGGGCACACAGTGTACGAGGGAGTTAAGGAGCCTAAAGACAGAACAAGAGGTGGCAAAAGAGAAGCGAAAAAGAGACTAGCAGGATGCCAAAAATAAACCCGATACATTTCAAACTCTTGTTTTGCATAAGGTCTAGGTAGAAGAGGAGAAGCAAACTCTTCTCCTTTTCCTTTATCACTTTCCTATACATCCCTTTACATCTACTTTTTAGACTAAACCATAGTACTACTAAATTTCATCTCTATTAATGAGTTAAACTAACAATTTGGGAATTTTTCCTTGGCAGTTTAAAGACTGCATCTATTTATTTATTTATTGTTTGGTGAGAAAGATTGGCCCTGAGCAACATTTGTGCCAGTCTTCCTCTGTTTTGTATCTGGGTCACTGCCACAGGATGGCTTAATGAGTGGTGTGTAGGTCCACACCTGGGATCTGAATCTGCAAACCCAGGCTGCCAAAGCGGAGCACACCAAACTTAACCACTATGTCACTGGGCTGGCTCCTGCATTTATTTTTTATCCAAACAAATAAGAATGCTATCTCACTGTTTATCCCTCCCTTGAACATGTGAAGAGTAGAGGGCTTCTAGGCCTAAATAATGAGAAAAAAAATGCATCCATACAAATTATACAAACAATATATATAATATTTATATATATATATGAACTCCTAATTACACAAAGTTATAGGTATGTGTTTAATCAAAATGTATACATTCCACTGTTCATTTAAAATTAGATGACACATTGGCTGAGTGATTTAAAAAAAAAGACAAGCTAAAAATCATTACCAAAACTATACCTCTCCATTACTCTGTTTGATGATATAATGGAAATTACTTCAATAAAAGACATTAAATCTCCAATTAAAAAATACCTGAAAATTAGTTTCTTTCCATCCAGGTTTCTTGGCCAGCATCCTCACTAATGCCTGGCATGGCATTTCAGTTCGGTCCATTAGTTCAACAGCCTTAAAGTAAAACAACAGAGTAAGAGAGTTAAGGGATTAACAATTAGTTCCAAGGAAAGAGTATATACCAAAATTAAGTAAGTGGTTACCTGTGAAAGAGGTAGGGGACTGGAAATGAAGGTTATAGAAGGCGCTTATACAGTTTCTGTCATAATGCTTTGTTTCTTAAGTTGGATGTTTTGTGTATGTTGTTATATTAACACCATTGAAACTTTTCTTTTCCCCACATTTCAGGAATTCACAAATAATTTGCTCCAAGGAAAGTAACAGAAACAGTTTTCATTTGCCTAGTGTGTGGCAGAAACTGCTTATACATATTTTGACCTATTTGATTTTCCTAAAAACATAGCAAAGTAGGGTAGGGTAGAAGTGGTTAAATACGAAATTTCAAAGATGCACAACTCAGGTCTAAATCTGAGTGGCAGACGTGGGACTGGAAGCCAGGTCTCCTGCCTCAAACCCCAGTGCTCTTTTAGTTTCTCCACACTCCTCATTAGAATCACAGGTTTTGCGCCAAAGTGAACTACCATGCTCCTTTCCAAGACAGATTTTTGAAAGGAGCTTCTCACATCAAGTGATGTCTGTTCTTCCAAGAATCATGACAACAAAGAGGGAAACATAGAAATGGATGAGAGGTGGTTTAAGTGGAGAGACCTGTTTGCCTAGTAAGTTTAATGAACAAATACCCTAACAGTAAAATTCATCCAAGCCTTATAATTCAGAATAAATACAATTTTCCTGAGTAAGTACAAAGTTATGAGCTTATAGAAGCCATAGAAAGCAGATGTTGAAACATAAACACAGCTGAACAAACAAATAAAAAACCCCACCTCCTCTTTAGTTAACACCCTGGAACATGTTCACCTGTTATAAAACACAGCAATTAGGACAACTCCTTCATTTGTCAATTTCCTCACTTCTATGTAATGTAATTTTCTTTCATGCTCAACTCATCCCTATGCACCTACCTTCTGGAACTCTTCCATACAGGCCAGCCTTTCCTTCCAGTTACTACTGTCTAGAAGCTGTATACAGGTAGCGGGAAGGACAGCTGAAGCTTTTTCTTCACATACTTCTATCTGTAAGATACAAAAACATTTACATTAAGAATTGTTTAAGAAAACAGATGGCAAGAATGTAAAAATGTAAATGTAAAGAATGTAAAAAGGTAAAAATACCCCAGCCAAAACAAGAACACTCCTATAGGTATACTATAGTATCTGAGGCTTCTATTATACTACCATAAAGGGGAAGTCTGTCCAAGGCACAGTTTCAATAAACTAAAAGATATCAATTAACTATATTTTGTAGACCTCAGGAAAGAAAGAACTCAAATCTTCTTATAGGTGTTGACTTCCCACGGTTTTATGAGTCTGAGGCGCACTGTGTAACACTGACCGAGAGCTCAGGCTCCACTATTTCTTTGGTCTCCAACCCTTTCTTGTTCTTGGTTCCAGTGCTCCCTGCGCCTCCTGGTGCAGCTGGTTTCCCCTTCTTAGGTAGCCCACCAGCCTAAAAGCAATTAAAAAAAAATTAAACCACTTAAGGATTTAGAACAGTGGTTCTTAAACTTTTTTGGGCCAGAGACTCCTTGAAAATTTGACTAAAATGAGGGATCACCCAAACAACAAAAAATAAACACTTTTTGTGCCCACAGAATTTAGCAGTTTCAAGGTCAGACAGATCTCCTGAAGACCACTGATGGGACCCACATTAAGAACTTCTAATTCAGAATGAGCTAATGAGATAAATGAAATCAAAACAATAGACTGGAATTATACTACATTTACGGAGTAATTTGAGAATTAATGTTTGACGCCTTTAAATGTCTCTAAATCTTTCCTACACTAGTAAAGGAGAGTTTCTAAGTTATAACATTTACTCAATACTTAACCAAAAGGTACCCCAGTAATAGGAGAATATATTATTACTCATTGTAGAACTACCTAATTTTTTAAGGAAAATAGGGCTTGTTATGGCAATCTCAATGAGTATTCTGGTTATGTTGAAGATGGCCATCTCACTGAATCTTTTTATTGTTTTAGTAGTTTTTCAATCAACTTGCTGGGTTTTCCAAGCACATGATCATATAATCTACAAAAATGATGATTTTGCCTTTTCCTTCCTAATATTAACACCTCTTACTTTACTCTTTCGTCTAACTATATAACATTATTAAGTATAATGGTACCAGCAGGCATTTTTTGTTTTACTTCTCACTTTAATAGGAATACTTCTAGTATTTCATCATTATTAAGCATAATAGTGATTGCTGGTTTGTTATGTCTACTGCAATCTGTAGATCTATCTCTATATATTTACTCTCGTCAATATGTCCATCCATTTCCATGCGCTTAAGAATTTTTATCAAGAAGATATGTTGAAATTTACCATATTCCTTTTCAATGTCTGAAATTAAATTTCTTTTGATCTATAAATTTAATAAATTTTTTAAGATTCATATCAAAACATCCTTGCAACACTGGAATAAACTTCAGTTGGTCATACTTTTTACTGTACCCACTGGATTCTATCTGATAACATTCTATATAATAGCTTGATTTAAATGTATTACACCCCAGCTTTGAAAGGTCACAAGAAGGCAGCAGTTTATCACAAGGTACACAGCCAAGAGCAGTAACATTAGCATTGCAACACAAATCATTGTTCTCACCATTCCCTCTATCTATTCTGGATATTTGTTAAGCAATGCCTAAACCTAAAAGAAGAGATAAAATGACAGAGGACCAAATTAGTCTTCAACATCCAGATCTGTTCTGAAACCAATGTTACCTTGAATCTGTTTTGAGCTTTTAAGGTGCAATTAGCAAAACAAAGATGCTGGTTTTAAATCGTATGGAAACTGCTAATATTGGTTGGTTCATTTCAGCAGTATAATTTTGTTGGTTCCTAATAACAATCCCATAAAGACAGATTTAATTGTTTTCCGACTCTAAAAATAGAAAATTCTATACTTTTTGATTAACTAGAACACCTCTTCTGATCCTTTCTTGTAATAGCACTCTAGAGAGCGGTACCTCTATTAACTAATCTCCTTCTTACCTTTTTTTTGTTTTTTACAGACATATATGTTTATTGGCTTAGGTTTTCAAAGGAGGAACTGAATCAGGTTGCCCCCCCACTCCCGACTAGTTTTTACAAAAAGAATTCCTCATAAGAGAAAGCCAGCTAGCACGGAAGGGTTCAGCAAGATAGGAAGAGGTCTTAAGGTGTTGTGCCCAGGTCATTGTCCAGAGAGGCAGAAACTGGTGAGAAAGGAGAAAACAGCTGCCAACTTCCTGTACTAGAATGCTGAAGAGACAGCATCACATGAAAGAAAGTACAGTGATTCTGTAGCTAGAGATACTTGGGTTTAAATCCCAGTTCTGCAACACTAGTCTTCAACAAACATATGTCGAGTTCCTGCTATATGTCAGATCCACTTCTACGTATGGGGCATCAAGCAGTGTCAAGATCTCTATCCTTCAAAGTTTACTATACAGTGTGGGGAGAGAGTAAACAAACAAACAGTTGAACAATAAAAATATCAGAGTGAATTTTAAGAGCATGTGCAGGACACTTAACCTTGCTGAGCCTTAGTTTCCCTTTCTGGAAAAACAGGGATCACAAAACACTTATCTCAAGGGTTCCTATGATGATTAACTGAAATTATGTAGGTAAAATGCTTCATCAAGTGATGCTCACTAAATATCAGTTCTCTTCTCCAAACTCCACGTTGGGGTTCAGGGTGGGAAAAGAGAATCAAACTTTTTGCATCTGCAGTAGATAACTCCATGCTTAAGAGAGTCCACAGGACAAGTGTTGACTAAAGAATGCCATATTTGCCCTTGGGCATTTCCCTCTTCTACACTGTACAAGGGTAACAAGACCTGGGCTGGTACAGAGACTCAGTGATGCGATCAAGGTGTGTTATTAATGTTAAGTGCCTTGCCACATTTTATCTCATTATTTAATGATACTTTCTCATCACTTAAAATGTACTCCTGTACCTTCATTACTATTTTTATCTCTATTAAAGTTTCAAATAACCAAATGTATTGTTGGAATACTCTGTCTTTGTTAACAGATGTTGTTCTGTATTTTGAATGTGGTAACGAGTTCATTTCTCAAATGAAATCACATTGGAAGGACAACCAAGAACCTGAGATTTAGAGCCTACCTTACTAAATTCTAATTTTTAAACCATATTTTCCAAGTCATCTATTAACCTTAGTAGCAGGTGCCTTTTTTAAGGGCCCTGGTTTGGGTGCTGAAATGTCTTTTGTGTCCTTATCTCCTGCAGCCCCTGAAGCAGCGGTCCTTCCAGGCACAGCCTTCGATTCCTTCTTATCAGCTGCTAGTCCAGCTTTCTTACCATGTATGAGCTCTACTTTTTCTGAACATTCTTTGATCTGGAGAATGAAATTGAGATGAACATCATTAAGCCCAACTTTGAAACACAATCACTACACTATTACTTAATAAGTCATCTAAACCACAAATACATGAGAATTCAGAGAGAAAAGTTTCCTTTTCAACACAGATAAATTATCCAGACTTTCTGACATTTTATTTCTACACAAATTAGAATTATAATAAATTTACAATAACTGCATTTTTTTTTTTTTTTTTTTTTTTGTGAGGCAGACCAGCCCTGAGCTAACATCCATTGCTAATCCTCCTCCTTTTGCTGAGGAAGCTTGGCCCTGGGCTAACATCCGTGCCCATCTTCCTCTACTTTATATGGGACGCCGCCACAGCATGGCTGACAAGCAGTGCGTCGGCGGGCGCCCAGGATCCGAACCCACGAACCCCGGGCTGCCAAGCGCGAACTAAACCGCTGCGCCACTGGGCTGGCCAATAACTGCATTTTTGATAGAAGACATATTCATATTTAGAAAGGTAATTTTCCAGATATTAGAAACAAATTTATCTTAAAACACTGTTTTCACCTCCTCTACAGATCAGTCACTTAGCTTTATTTTTTCATTTGTTATAATTTGAAAGATATTTCTACTAATATCACCATTGTAGCCTGGGAACAAATTCATATCTTCAAAAGCTGTGTTCTCAAACTCTGGGTCTGAACACCAGTGGCAAATGAAATAAATTTCATGAGTTGATATGAGCATTTCTGTCTTAGTGAAACAGAACAGACAACATTGAAATAAAACCATTATGCACAGAGACAGGACTGTTGTCAAATTTCATTCTAACTCATTACTAACCTACCTTATCAAGCTTGAGTTTGTCCACATCATTTAGGAATGGGTTTACTGCTTTCTCACCAACCACCTTCAAAGCAGTACCCAATGCTTCAAATGCAGCATCTCTGACTTCAGGAGCAGAATCATTGATGTGCTATAGTCCGGAAGCAAAATGATCTTAATATAAGGTCCTTTAGGTATTACTAATTTTAATTCAGACTGGTAGTTGTTGGATAAAGAATTTGCTTTTTACAATTTACTAAAGCTAAATATAGCTTTCCTTTTGCCAATTTACAGTTATTCTTTCATAAATTCTTTTTGGGTTAAGGAAACCTCTGGTAGTCCATTCAGCAAGGCAGTGCTTCCTTTTCCTCCTACCCTCTGTCTAAAATTCCTCACACTCAAATGATCTTCAAATACTGCAAATTGTATGCCTGTGCTTGGCCAGATCAGCTGAACACCAGTATGTGGGCCAAATAAGAAACAAAATGTTTAGCTGTTAATGGAATCCTAAAGCTAACTTGTGCTTTTCCTCAAGGACAGGAGCACAAATAGTACAAGAATCTGGATTCAGTCTCCAAAGCCGCTGAAGGTCTGCTCCTCAGAAGACCGTAATCTAGTCTGGAAGTCCGTAGTCACCATACATAATTAGTAGAAAAACCCTCCCCAAAGATAAAATATTCCCTCAATTGCAAAGAGAGTCTATACCTTAAGTAGAGCAGCACAAAAGGGCTTTAGCAAGCTCTTTGGCAGAGTAGAAGCAGTGCAGTGGCGGAAGCTTCTTGCAATAAAAAGAGATGTCTGCTGCTTGATGGTTGGATTTTTATTATCCATTACTGCTAAAACATCCTCGCTGATGTTCTGTAGTGTGGTCTTTAGAAAGAAAATGTGGTCAATGAGCCTTTCTCAACCGTAAAGAACAATCAAAATATTACGGTGACAAAATTTACTTTAGACAGAAGCGCAAACTCCTGCTGTCAACTCACAGTAAGGAAGATTGCATCAATCGCCTCCTGCAAAGCCTGCACCACTTGAGGCTTCTTCTCTTTGAATTTCTCCAAAATGGTTGGCACAACCTATAAAAGTGAACAGCTGGAATATTACTCACAACCAAAAGGAATGAAGGACTGATACGTGCTACAAACATGGATGAACGTTGAAAATATTATACTAACTCAAAGAAGCCAGTCACAAAGGACCACATATGTATGATTCCACTTATATGAAATGTCAAATCTATAGAGACAGAAAGTAGACTAGTGGTTGCCAGGGTTTAGGGGGAGGGGAGAATGGGGAGTGACTGCTACTATATAGGGTTTCTTTTCGGGGTGATGAAATGTTCTGGAATTAGATAGTGGTGATGGTTACACAACCTTGTGAATATACTAAAACCACTGAATTACACTTTAAGAGGATGAATATAATTTCTAGTATGTAAGTTATATCTCAATAAAGCTGTTATTAAAACAATGTTTGGCTCTCCCAAAGCAAACAAAACAAGTGAACATCTAAGTTGGATAAGAAGTCATTTCCTTTCTTCAAGGGCACAAGAATCTCACGCTGGAACAATTGAGGGTTCCCCTTCTATGCCACTGCAGTAGTGTTTCTCAATCTTTCTTCTGCATTGATACCTTATATGCAACCATACAAGCATTTCTATCAATAACATCTCTCATTAGACAAAGTGATTCCCAACCAGGTGGATTTAGGGCAGGGAAACAGGTATAGTATACAATTCTTCCTCCCCACCCAAGATTCTGATATACCTTACTGGACTGGGATGTCTCCTGCCCCTTCACAATACTAAAGAAAGAGTACCAGAAATCATATCCATTTTGATCAGAATTGTATCTTCTTATTCAAGTACTAAGTTTAGATCAGTAAAGTTGGAATTTTTATAATTTTTATTTTATCTTATAAACTATCACTAATTCATTAAAAACTTATTGAATGCCTAATATATCTATTGAGTGCCAGGCACTGTGCTAGCAGGCAAATTAAAGTTGTTTTTTTAAGGTCCAAAAGATACAGCTAAGCTCAACAGCATCCAAAAAAATTTCTTTTCAAGATTTCATAGAAGTAATGCAGACCAGAAGGAGTATGGTTTCCATGGAGAAATAGAAAGACTTTTTAATATTAGCAGTTAGTTATAAACTTTAAAATAAAGATGTTTTAATGGCTATTTTAAAGCTAAAGTTCACTTTTATATGTATTGCCAAAGAAGACAGTTTACAAATAGCTGAAGAAAATAAAGCTGAACCACTAACATGCTTGATATCAAACACTGTATATATCATACAGTTTTAAGATGGGAAAAATACCCCAAACTATAAAGCACTGGAGACATTCTTTAAACTGCACAACAAAATGTCACAAAGCCCGAATCAGAACTCAAACTAGAGGGCCAGGTAATCATCCAACTATAATTTAGTATGTACTAAAATGTATTTAAAAAATTGTTTCCTAGAAAGCTTGAAAAGTTATTCCTAATACAAAAGTATAAAATATTTTCATAAGTAACACAAAACTGACCAAAAGCTAATTAATACACTGATAGCATACACACACAGATGTTATATAATAAATATTGATTGCTATAAAAATATTGATTATAATTTTATTCCAATTCATGATTTACATGTCTAAGCATTTTATAGACCCTTATTTTTCTTTCCCTGGTAACAAGCTAGTCATGATTTATTTTTATTTGGAAGGTCATCTTTTTTCAGTTAAGTTCTCCGAAATTATTTTTAATGTTATGAGTAAACAAGCTCCAAATACCATAACTGAGTGAGATTAGATATTAGCTTCACAAAATAAAACTGACACACGACTATGGACTATTAGGAGACTCTTAAGTCAACCTAGGGAATCAAATGATAAGTGGCTAGCAAGTTAAACCCGAAAGTTCCGTGTGGTCAATTTTCAGGATGCTGAACCATTGTAAGTAATTCAGATCCGATTTAGAGGCCAATTAACAGATGCCATAGTTAAAGAAAACATCTCAATTTATTAAAATTGATTTACTAAACTTGATTGCTTCCAAATTTATACAAAGAAAACAGTATATTCGACAAATGTCTCCAGTCAGATTTTCTTAGAATAAATTAAACTGATATATCAACAACAGTGTAACCTATATAAATGTCTCAAGTATATAAGTAAATTATTATTTTTTAAAATATGAAAACACTATAAAATACATGTTCTATATTAATCTCACTTCTGGTTTTATATTGCCTTTCCTACTCTCATTTTTACTCTGTCCTGGTTATCGCAAGTTTTATTTCATCCTATTATACTGTGTATAATGGTGTAAGAACAAAGCAAGACATTAATAAGTAAATAAGTAATAAGCAAATCAACTCAACTAAGTCATTTAGGCCAAGTGCCTGATTTTCTACATAAAGCTAACGAATTTAGTTATAACTGACATCTTTATTGACATGTTGTGAGGAGCTTTGCTCGATATTAATAAAACTTGATGAGAAATTTACTTTGCCCGATATATAAAGATCTGCCAAAGAGCTGTTTCAAAGCATAAAGCAAACTAGCCCGTCATTCTTGATAACACTGTTAATTTGTATCCAAAAAGCCTGTTACTTACGTGTCCTGCATATTGTCCAAATTTCTTCCTTAGCCCAACAGCCAGGCCAGTGAGACATTTTGCTGCCAAAGCCACCAACATGACATTGGTGTCCTTCCCAACAACCTACAAAGGGGGAAAAAAGGTAAAACAAAACAGTCACAACCCTGTAGAAGGGAACTGAAAATTTATTCTTAAAAGAACTCTGAAAGCAATTATGCTAATGGTAGCCAATTTCGTTTCTTACATAAGAGGAAAGATTCTTCTTTGACAATATCAAACTTGGGAGCTTCCCTTCATTATGTTTAGTCTCCTATCTTAAAGTTCTACCAATAAAATATACATAAAACCACAACTTCAAATTGCTAACTCTCCATTAGTGGTAGTCTGGACTGTCAGCATTGCACAACTGCACAGGAGGTGACTCTGATAATGGCAGAGAGGCTGGAGGCCTGCTGACTTTGCTTTGGGGCAGGGACACCACAGGGCAGCAGCTCTAACATTTATATCCAAGGAGCACCAGTAGAAACTGCTGGAGGCACCTTCAACAAGTCCATGGGGACTCTAAATTGCAAATGCCATTGCAACCATTCCTCTGAGGGAGCTTCTGGCCTTGTAGCTGCCAATTTAGTTACCTAATGATCATCAAGTTTGCATTTAGAGTCTCTTAGCAGAGTCTCCTCCAGCACTGTTTATACTACCACCCTCCCATACTACATCTCACAAACCCCAGCACTCATCAAAACTCACAGGTAATAGCTGCATGTGTGTCAATTTAGCAAGACAGTGACTATGCCTGGTTTCCTTTATTGTGGTATCCTGCCCAAGTTGGCTGGCGTTAAAAAGCTGCTTTACTTTTAAGTGCCCCAACCCCTTGTATTTTCACTCTTTTCCCAGGTAGAAGTAATGCTTTCATTCTACTTTGGATTTTACCTAGTCTCTAAGATCTGGTATTCGATAAGCAGAATGCTTCATCCCAGATTTCCTGAATTAAACAACCCCTAATGCATAGCATGCAAAGAAGTTCTGGTTGGCACTTACATGCACTCCCTAAGTGCTGAGGAATAAAAATTAAGAGACAAGACTAACATTTATTAAAAATAAATTAGATATCATAGTTTTATAGGTGCTTTATAATCTGTATTTCATTTAATTTTCACCCAAGCCCTATAAAGTAGGTACTATTATTATCTCAATTTTGCAAATTTCAAAAATTAAATAGAGATTAACTTGCTCAAGGTCACAGAGCTAGCCAATGGTAGTGGTGTGATTCAAACGTACATCTGTTTTGACTCCAAAGCCTTTGCTCTCTTTACTAAAGCATATTCTCCTCCTAAACTCATGTGATGGCAAACTCACTTCCCTTATGAGAAGATGAGATCAGGGTCCTAATAAACATTTTGTTGAATCTCTAATTACTATAAATCTACAGAGAAAAAAATCCATTCAGTTCTGTATTGAATACTATTGGCATCTGTAAATGTTCAGATTATTTTTCTTTTACAAAATACCTCTCAGGTATTATTTAGATGCTAGACTTTATATTTAGCATCTAAATATATATTCTAGGGATGGTCATCAAAAACATGCCAGACCCCATTCCAAGAAATCCTAGTTCAATAAATCTGGATGAGATTTGGACATCAGTATTTTAATACAGCTCAAAAGATGATCTTGTTGGCCAACAGACACATGAAAAGATGTTCAACATCACTAATCATCAGGGAAATGCAAATCAAAACTACACTAAGATATCACCTGACACCCGTTAGAATGGCTATAATCACCAAGACAAAAAACAACAAATGCTGGAGAGGTTGTGGAGAAACAGGAACCTTAATTCACTGCTGGTGCGAATGCAAACTGGTGCAGCCTCTATGGAAAACAGTACGGAGATTCCTCAAAAAGTTAAAAATAGAAATACCGTATGATCCAGCAATCCCACTCTTGGGCATCTACCCAACAGACATGAAATCAACCATCACAAGAAGCTTATGCACCCCTATGGTTCATTGCAGCATTATTCACTATAGCCAAGAAATGGAAGCAACCCAAGTGTCCCTCGACTGATGATTAGATAAAGAAGATGTGGCATATATATACAATGGAATACTACTCAGCCATAAGAAAAGACACAATTGTCCCATTTGCAACAACATCGATGGACCTAGAGGGTATTATGTTAAGTGAAATTAGCCAGAGAGAGAAGGACAAACACTGCATGATTTCACTGATATGTGGAATATAAACGAACACACTGACAGAGAGAACTGGTTGGTGGTTACCAAGGGGAAGGGGGATGGGGGGTGGGCACAAGTGGGGAAGGGATGCATCCACATGGTGACAGACAAATAATAATGTACAACTAAAACCCCACAATGTTATAAACTATTAAGACATCAGTAAAAATGAAAAAAAAAAAAGATGATCTTGTTATGTTACCTCAGTTAAAGGCCATCATTCTATCCCATTCTTAGGAGAATACCTCTCCCTACCCACCATTAGAGCAGTAAGCAGTGGGAGCTGAACTCTAGACACTGACAGTCCTAATGTAAAGTCTTGAAGAGGATCTTGTGAACCTATTATAGTTCAAGCTGGTAAAAGACTGAATGAAGTTACAGGTAAGTGATGGACCAGGCGCTTGGTACACTATCTGCCTGTCAACACTCCTTGTCACACATCCCAGTTAGAATAAACAAGTTGTTCTCAACTGAGAAATGGGAGTCAGGAAGGTGGAGAAGTGTTTCTTCTTAAGAAAAATTGTGTATGTGCGGGTACTGCATTCTAAAGTTGAGAAAAACTCAGTGACTATGTTCTAGACTGGGGAAAGGAAGCTTTAGCTCACTGTTAACTTAATCTAAATAATGGGAAATATTCTATAATTAAAAGTGCTGTCACTTCTCCCATAAATCTAGGCCTACAAGGTGATTTTAAGTAAATATCAATTAGTATTTATCTTTACTAATATAAGCCACTAGTTAATAGAAATCAAAATAAAAACACTGTTGACAGAGGAAGAAATCAATGAAACCCATCACAATTATTGTGTTTAGAAAACTATGATGAATACAAGCAATAAGTAAGGGGAAAAATGTAGAAAGACCAAGTGAAAAAAGCTTAATATCACATAGAAAGTCTGGGGATTAAATAATAAAACACCTTGAGAACCCAAATTTTAATCTAAAGATTAAAAAATATATATATATCAACCAACATCCATGGGTAATTGGCAAAGTCAAAAAAGCTATCTGGGGGGTAAGAGGAAGGGGGAGGGGAGAAGGCACCTTATAAATGAAAGAACTGTAATCTGTGACAGCAGGAAAGCCCACAAAATATGCTAAGTCAGGTGACAACTCAAAAGAAGGCAGTTTAAGAAATAATTTCCGGAATACCATATGGAATTTCAAAACAAATTGTTCTTTACTACTTGCATTATAGAAAAAAAATGGGAAATTAGTGGGATTACTTGACACAGACAATAGAGAGAAGAGACTATGGAGGAAAGAGGGATTGGTCTGTACCCTATTATTCAATCTCATTCTCTTCCATTTCACCATTTCCCCATTTTTTATATGTCTCTGTTAAGTCAACATACAGTAGTCCCCATTTATCCGCGGTTTTGCTTTCCGTGATGTCAGTTACCCACAGTCAACAGAGGTCCGAAAATATTAAATGGAAAATGAAAAAGAGACCACATCTACATAACATTTATTATAGTATATTGTTATAATTGTTCTATTTTATTATTATTGTTGTTAATCTCTTACTGTGCCTAACATAAATTAAACTTTATCATACGTATGTATGTATGTATGTATGTATGTATGTATGTATGTATGGAAAAAACAGTACATATAAAGTTTAGTACTATATGTGGTTTCAGGCATCCACTGGGGGGCCTTGGAATGTATCCACTGTGGTTAAGCGAGGGACTACTGTAACATACATATGAAGTTTATTTGTGTTTACATGTAAGTAAAATCACATAAAATTTTTTAAATGTCATTTTAATTTATACAACTGAGGTTAACTTTTCATTGTTTTAAATATTTTAGCACAGTTTCTTTTTACTTGTTTGTAGCCTTTAATTGATTGCTCCCGCTCTACCGTGTGAAGAGGGAAAGAAGTTTCTCCTGCTACCCTAGATCTCACAGATATCTATTGTCTATGTCTACCCACATATAAAATCCATCATCCTCTCTATATAGAATACAGTGAGAGATTAGATTTTTATTCAAGATGCCAATGGAAATCACAGAACAGTTTTTATTTGAAAAGCTAATACCCCAAGAAAATGTATGAAGAGAACATCAGTTAATATTCTTTATCATTAGTTAAGGAAAAATAAAAGCTTTGATTTGAGGCATTGAGAATTCAGTCACAGAGCAACAGGATTGCTGATAAAAATCATATGCTAGAACTTTCAGAGAAGCTAAAGTTCTCTTCAAGGCCACTAGAATCTCAATTCCCCTCTCTTAGCACCTTCCACTTTTCCTCTTTCCTCCCAGGCTCCAGGTTGGTGAAACCTCTTCCCTCAGGGCAATTCCCTTTCAATTAATCTTGCCTGGGTCTGTGGCTTCAGGATGAAGACTAATGACTAAACAAAGATTTTGACAAATCATATCCCTGCCTCCAAATCCCACTTGGAGGAAAGCATAGGAAAGCTGACTATGAGAAAACATAGTCCATCCTCATTACTCACGGATTTCGTATTTGTGATTTCACCTACTTGTTAAAATTTATTTATAATCCCCAAATCAATACTTGGAGCACTTTCCTGGTCATTCACAGACAAGCATAGAGCTGTGAAAAATCTGAGTTGCCTGATGTGCACATTCCCAGCTGAGACTGAACAAATCTGCCTTCTTCCAGCTCTCATACTGTAAACAAGCATCTTTTTCATAGTCTATTTAGTGTCATATTTTTTTGCCCTTTTGTGCTTTTTGTTGGTGCTTTCACTGCTTAAAATGGCCCCCAAGTGAAGCACTGTCTGGCATTCCTAAGTGCAAAAAGGCTGTGATGTGTGTTACACAGAAATTACATGTGTTAGCTAAAGCTTTGTTCAGGCACAGTTATAGTGCCATTAGACGTGAGTTCAATGTTAATGAGTCAATAATATATATTAAATAAGATGTCTTCAAACAGAATAAAACAAGGTTACGTATTATTCCAGAGGGTCGCAGGACCCTAACCCCATATTTCCCCTAGGAGCAAGGGTTCAGTATTTGCTAACTCAGTGTTCATGCTGACTTTATAGAACGTAACTACCACGAATGATGAGAATTACTGTACTTACATGTGTGTATAATTAAAGATTAACCTCCTCCCTACAACATTCTAATCCTCTGTAATTTCAGGCTGAGAAGCAAACACAACAAAGTTTTCAACCTTGCAGTATTCAAGAAGATGTCTTCAGAGTTTGTTCTTAAGCTCTGTAACTATATCCATAGTGTTTGATCTATACTTTCAGATTTTAAGAAAAGCCATTACATACAAAAATATCCACCCCAGCATTCAACTTGGTTGGACTTAAGCAATACCAAAGGAACGTTTTCTAAAAATATCTCTTTCTTAATTTAGTACTTGCCTGCTTTATAATTGACCACATATCCCCAGACCCTTGCTTTCCATGCTAATACAATACAGTGTGGCATCATCTATCTAACAAAAAAAACATTCTTCATGTTTACTATTTATCCCATTAAATAGAGTCAATTTAAATAGTTCATCCTACAGAATTATAAAACCAGACTAGTTGGTTCTAGATCAGCAAGATCCTCTTTTCCTTGAGGTTTGTACATGCTATCAAATAGAATATTTAAAGTCAAAGTGATAATAAAGATTGAAAACCAATCCCTCCAAACTAACCTAGGACAGTCATTTTAAACAATCCTTTAAGAACGTATGCTTATTACAGAAACAGAACACTCTGCTTTGAATGCTCTAGTCAGGCTAGGATGAAAGCAGGAGATATGGACAGGCACTCGAGGACCAATCCATGCTCTAAACTGTCTGAAGCCCACAAAGTTCTCTCTGAACATCATATGTAAATAGAGTATCTTTACTTTTAACCAATTAGACCAGATTCTTTGGGGCTAACTGAGTAAATAACTCTTTTCATCCCATTCCAATTGCTTCTGCTTTTTTAGCTAATGTCTATCAAATCACTGGATAGTATTACTTATTATTCAGCTATTTAGATAATAAAGAATATATAGACCAAAAAAAAAAAAAAAAGAATGTATGCTTATAATTAAAAAACCATCAATACTGCTCCTTAAACGGCAATGTAGTTGTGATAAAAAACGATGACTGATGAAGAGAAATTCAATGGCCTAGTCTGCTGTTGGGATACGAATGTTGAAACTCCTCACACTTACCTTCTTTAATGCTTTTACTAAATCTGCATAATCGCCTGCTTCCAGTTTGGGGTTTTTCACTAGAACTTCTACAGCCTCCAGGGCTTCTTTTCTCTCTTGCCATTTTTTTGCCTCCTGCAAGACACAATTATCAGTCACTTGCAGAAGAGAAAATAAGAGAGCAAAATAAGTCTATTTCTTGCACACTACTAATTCAAAGATATGTAGTTATTTTTTGTTTTTAGAAACTTTTTCTAACGTTCATTAAAAAACAAAATTGCAGGGACCGGTCCAGTGGCGCAAGGGTTAAGTTAGTGTGCTTCACTTCTGGTGGCCTGGGGTTCGCAGGTTCGGATCCTGGGCACAGTACAACGCACTGCTAGTCAAGCCAAGCTCTGGCAGCATCCCATATAAAGTAGAGGAAGATGGGCATGGATGTTAGCCCAGGGCCAATCTTCCTCAGCAAAAAGAGGAGGATTGGCAATGGATGTTAGCTCAGGGCTAATCTTCCTCACACACACACAAAAAGAAAAATTGCAAAACTGTACAACCAATCAGAATGTTTTGTACATATATATAAAAATTTGCTCATATATAAAAAGTATTTTCATAACTTTTCATAACCCTAAAGTTCTATAACAAATAAACAAATGAGATGCCATAGCCTTTTCCTTCTCATTCTCCAGGCAAATGTTAGTAAGCAGGTATAACAGAAAACATCGATAGAAAGCATTTCTAGCATATCTCCCCATGGCACAACTACAGGAGAAAGGCATTTCCACACTGACAACATTCAAAAGACAAGAAAAGAACAATCACATAACCAACAACCAAAACCGTTCTAATATTGGAGATGAGCTTTCCAGATTGGGGGTACAATGCTAACCCTTCAGTTTTATGGCCATAAAGTAGAATATGCTTCATTAGAGATCAAGCAATCATTCAATACTTTGATTATCCACTATCTGAAAGAACTGGAAACACAAAGATGACGACAAACCCGTCACCCTGGAGAAGATAGCAGTTCAATTTATCAAATATTTATTTGTTAATCAGAAGTTAATAGGATACTCAAGGAGCTGACAGCAGAGCTGGGGAAGATCTTCAATAAATAACTACCAGGTCATGACCACTATGAAAGAAGCAGTACAAGCTGCTTTGGTAATATAACAAGAGGACTTAACCCAGTTTAGGCTATCAGGAAGGATCTGTCCTAAAAAGTGATGCTAAAGGTGAGATCTAGAAGATGAAGAGGAATTATAAAGTGAATGGGGGAGAAGTATGTTATAGGCAGAAAGAACAGCATATGTTAAAGCCCAGAGTCTAAGGGAGAAAAAAAGTGTGCCACATTTCATTCTGGGAGAAGTTCAGTATGACTGGAGCCTGGAGAGAGCAATCAGAGATGCAGCTAGAAGGTAAGCAGGGGCCCCAAAAGTGCCATAGACGGCCTCAATGGCCACAGGATAATTTCAGACATCAACTTAAAACCCACAGAAGCCATTGAAAGGGTTTAATGGGCAATGATATGGAAAGATTTGCATTTTCAAAAATGACACCTCTAATTACATTGTGAAATATGATAGGAAGGAGGCAAGAGCAGAGACAGGGAATCTTATAAGAAGACTACTGCAGCACGTAAGGTAAAAAATGATGGTAGTGGTTGAGATAAAACGGTTTCTCAACTGGGGATAATTCTGTCTCTTGGGGTACATTTGGCAAAATCTGGAGACATCTTGGATTGTCATGACTTGGAATATTATTACTGATATCTGGTGGATAAAGGCCAGAGATGCTGCTAAGCATCCTACAATGCACAGGACAGCCCCCCAAAGCAAAGAATTATCTGGCAAAAAATGTCAACAATGCCAAGGTTGAGAAACCCTGGGGTAAAGTGGAGGCAGCGGGATGGAGAAAGGGGAATGAATTTGAGTGATATTTAAAGGTAAAACTAGAAATATGAGAAAAAGATAGAAGTCAAGAATAATGTTCTGGTTTTTGGCAAGACACGTACAAACAAGTGCTACAGTAGGTACATATACAAAGTAGTATGAGAACAAAGAAGAAGCAACTGACTCACTCCATTAGGGAAGATTCGAGGTGGAAGGGGGTGCACCAGAAAAGAGTTTAGCAGAGCATTCTCTAATTATACTCAAGTAATTATTTAAAATGAAATAAATGAAAAGTTTACCATTACTTACAATTTTATCATAAAAGTCTTTGGGAAGTTTAGAAAGAATTTCTACTGCTTCCAAAAGCTCATAAGCATCTATCTGTGGTACCTCATCACCATCATCACCACCTTCCAGGAGAAAAACAAAACAAACCTTAATTACTTATCAAACAGTTATCAGTCCTTTCACACTCCTGATGAAACCTTGATACAGAAGGGATCAGAGTTATTAATGCTATAAACAACTTATATTTTATTAAAAGGCAGTCCTAAAAAATTTGCCCAGTGAACACGGATTCTTGTGGTAGGGCCCAATCTTGCTAATTTTTACAGAAACCAGTGTTTAAAATTGCCTCACCTCCCTCAGCATCTCCACCAGCAGAGTGTTGCTGTTCCAGTTTAGCTTCTAGTTCTTGCTGGGAACGCAGAAATCGACTTGGTTTAGGAGCACCTGTTGGCAGTTTGACCCATTCTTCTTCTAATTCTTTTAACTGCAAATATCATAAAATATTTTAAACATATATCTACATCTCTGCCATTAAAGAATATACTTAACATTTACATTTACTAATATATCAGAACCCAATTTCTTATTTATGTGGCTCTAACAGGGCAAACAAGAAAAGATAAATTAAAATTGTATACATTTTGTAGCATAAGTCAAACTGACATATTTACTACACTGAAGATGTGTGATTAAGCACTTAGAAAAAAGAATAAAATCCACTTTTTTTTTTTTTGGTGAGAAGACCAGCCCTGAGCTAACATCCGTCGCCAATCCTCCTCTTTTTGCTGAGGAAGACTGGCCCTGGGCTAACATCGTGCCCGTCTTCCTCTACTTTATATGGGATGTCGCCACGGTGTGGCTGACGAGTGGTGCATCGGCGGGCGCCTGGGATCCAAACCTACGAACCCCGGGCTGCCAAGCGCGGACTAAACCACTGCGCCACCGGGCAGCCCCTAAAATCCACTTTTTAAGACATTCTCACTAGTTCATGAATTCGGATATATTTATATCAGATAAAATCTCCAAAACCAATTGTACTAAAAAAACCCAGATAAGATGCATTTTGTCCAAACAGATATTAAGTCCTGCCACCCCAAAGCACTATAAAGGAATCTTTTAAACAGCTAAAGATTCAGCACTACATACTGGAGGCAATGAATGCACAGTACTTAACTTGAGAGGGCGCAGTAACAGCAGAGACAGCCATGCTCAGAAAAATCAACTGATTTCAAAATTAAGAATGAAAAATAATTATTCGTAAGGACAGGACATCAACGACGACAGGAAGGAAATATCTTCCTCACCTGGACAGAGTTTATATTTTGTAATGGGGGTCTCAGAGCATCCCGAATCCATCTGTAAATCTCCACAGCAATTAGTTTGGCTTCATCTCGAACAGCCTTCTCTCGAGACTCAAAGAGTTTTGGCAACACTTTGATAATTGGCTTAAGTAAGATGATTTTGGAACCAAATTCACTAGAAGTAAAAAATTGGAAAAAAAAATTGTCAACATGCAACATATTTGGGTAAAGTGTTAGCGTTCATTCACTCAAACATAGTTCCATACCTATTCATTGATAGAGTTACATAGTTAAGTTAAGTTAAGGCAGCAAAAAAAGAAAAAAAGAACTCATAACCACATCTATGTTTAGATGTCATTCTTCCAAGAATATTATTTAATGTCTAGAGTCCAAAATAATATTACCATCTTAAAACTAACTTTCTAGGTAACCAGACTAGAAATAATTCAAATCTAGAAAGGACCAATACTTGTGTAGTATCTTAAATATACATGTATATACACACGAAAGCTCAAAAGTATAAACAAATCAGTTTATAAATATTTAGATAAGTGAAATCTACTTTCGATAAACTTTTAATAGTTCTTATAATTAAGGTGGTTTTCACTCAACTCAACAGATCACTAATCCTGGCAGTGTGTGTTTCATTCCTGACTTTGAAGCTATCAGCCTGTAACTCCAGGCAACTTAAAGCCCTCTTTGCTTCAGTTTTCCATGGGGAAAACAGGTGCATTCTCACTTCTTTTAAAAAGGTAGCACACTGTATTTTTAAATTCCCAACTGGCCAAATTTAACTTTTCGATTCCCTGCTAACATTTCTGAATAACAAATTCTGAAGCAAGAGAGATTTAGCTATGAAAAAACACAGACATTCTGCAGAAGGACCTATATATACTATTTATCTATTATCTGATGTATACAAATGTATCTCATGTGCACAAATGCAACAGAATTTTTCAGTAATAGCTACTGACATGTTCCAGCAGGTAAAGGAGGCCGTGAAAATACTCTCCCTAGAAAGTGATATTTAACACCTGACACCTGGTTGTGTAAATAGTTTAAATATAGATATTATAACATGAAAATAAACTAGATGATCTCCAAGATTTCCTTTAAAATCCCCTTTATTTTAATAGAAAAGAACATTTTAACTTGGCTCAGCTGACCTTTAAGACTAAAGGAAAAATAAGAACTTACAGGGATAAACCATTCTGTTTAGGGATACTCATCATGGTGCCTAAAGAACCTAACATTTGGGATCTCTTAATCTTTCTTTACATTACTACTGTTTCATCTGATTTTCTTTGTTTGTTTCTCTATCCTGAAAGATATCTTTCTTCTGAAAGATATCAAAAAAAACAGATTAAACAGGTCCACACAGAAAATAGACACCTTAACAAAACAAAACATAATTTTGATACTAAACATATTACTATAGAAAAAAAAGGGTTCTAGAAGCCTGTCTTAGGGGCCACAGAACATTTCTGGTCTCCTGAAGCTATCACTAACAGATAGCTTGAGGAAGCTCTGGAACGCAGGATTGAACAGTTCGGCCCAAGGTTCTTGAAGGTCCCAGAGAGCTATCTAGTTCCACTACAGATTCTGAGATGCTTTAGGACAAATAAAGAACCCCACAGGGACGGGACTAAACAACATGTATAAGGAAGACATAAGAAGATATACCTAACTTGTTCTTTTTCTACCCTTATTCTCTCAGTCAGCCTAAAAATGAAATAACCAGAGTTTACAGCATTCTAGATTAGAAGCTTCTAATTTAAAAGTAGAAGATTATAATATATATTTTTACTAAGAGATCCAACACTAAGGACAGATCTACTGAGACAAGCACAGTCTTGATAATCAAGTCAATTCACTAAGTTTCTAAGATGATAGAATGAGCATACTATTTACTACTCATTAAAACACATGCCCACTATACTGTAATAGACTAGAAACAAGGAAAAATTTATCACGCAAGAATCCAAGTGAAAGTCAAATTTTATAAAAGAACATTAAGAACCAAGTGAAAGACAATGCAAAAGTTTAAGAATTATAAATTGAGGATAGTTTAACAAAATTTCAGAATTTTGACACTTTCACATAAGATAAACACCAAAGGAAGCATTTTTTCCAAGAAGTAGGTCATACACAAAATCGCAAGAAAGCTGAGTTAGGAAGATCTTCACTCCCATAGGTTACACATTTAGGATTTCACTAGAACTGCTTTCTAAAGTACCTCATGTGGATAGTATTGGGGACAGGATACCATATTAGAAGGACCGCCAAATCAGAACCAGTGGTTTGTCTAATTCAGATTTCCATAGCAAATTACAGCCACTTGTTCCTGAAAGAGATCCCATTCATGAAAAACTTCACTGCCAAACAACAAGGAATTCTAGGGTTGAAAATAACTTATTACATAAGAGTAAGAGTTATTTCCTATTTGCTGTTGCTGTGCTTCTGTTTAAAGGCATACAGCATTTGCTTCTACTTTACTAAAAAGACACCTAAACAAAGATTTGGTTTAGCCAACAAACTATGTTTTCAGCCGACAGCTGACAGTCATAAATTTCTGCTGGAGGATAGCAAGAGAAAAAGAGCTGCTTAAATACCCTAACGGGTGCTTCTCCACGAAAAGGCCAATTCACAATCTGAGAACAGGTCAGAAACATCCTCTGCTCACTTTCATTAGGAAGGGATTTAGATAAAGTAACTATGCAACACCCTTGAAGACTAAAATTACTGAATACAAAGTGTCACATTTGAGGAATGACTTCAGTTTTTCCAGGTCACTTTCCTGGTTGGTGTGGCATGCCAAGTTAAGTCCAGCAGTTTTCATTTCTGTTTAAACCAAGAACTCAAACTCAATTGAGAAATTCTAGTTAACAGAACTAAAGCAAAAAGAAAAAGTCTTACCTTAAGGCTTTCCTCAGTGTCTCTATACAGGCCACTATGATCTTGGGGTTCTTATTGTCCAGGCCTTTTAGGAGCTCTTCTTGCACAGCCTCTCCTTTCTCAATCTCTATGTACATTAGACAAATCTCAATGCCTAGCTCCTTGGCTTTGGCTTTGGGTTGGTTGAACACTTTACTTACGACACCTGACACAACTTCTCCTGTGGTTCTGTAACAGATTATAAACAACAACCCCACACACAAAAACACATTTTAGTAGAAAGAGCTGGAAAAAAGTCATGGAAAAGGGGAAACAAATACTTTTTTAAATGGTTGGAAATAATTTCTTTTTGGTGAGGGAGATCACCCTGAGCTAACATCCACTGCCAATTTTCCTCTTTTTGCTGAGGAAGATTAGCCCTGAGCTAACATCTGTGTCCATCTTCCTCCACTTTTTTTGTATATGGGATGCCACCACAGGATGGCTTGATGCGCAGCGCGTATGTCTGCGCCCGAGATCTGAACCTGCAAACCCTCGGGCGCCGAAGCGGAGCGTGCGAACTTAACCACTATGCGACTGGGCCGGCCCCAGAAATAAATTTAAAAAGTGAGACTCATTTACTTTATGTTCAAGAACATCAAAAAAACCCCTCATGCAAACCATGAAAGTTTAAGACATGTCACATCAGACGACACAGAACGACAGTTTCTGTTTATAAATGTAGAAAATTCAAACAAGAAAGCAAAAATCCCTTGAAATCCCACTACCCAGAGAAAATTACTTTTAACTTTTTGGTATTCATCCTTCCAGCCTTTCTATATGTATACAGATAGACAGATAGACAGATATATTTTACCAAAACAGGATTACAGAGTTCTTGCTTTTTTGAAATTTTTGTTAAAAGTCCCTTTAAACACTTCTTAGGACAAGAGAATTTCTTCACAGAGGGAATGGATATATACCTTTAATAAAAAAAGGCTGCTCCTGACTCCGTGGCAAGACTTTACATTAACTTTATTGCTTGAGTCTTTTCTAAATTAAGTAAAATCTGTCTACTAGAAATTAAAGGAATTGAGTGGGTTGGATTACATGCAGCATTTGTCAAAAAAGTTTCTGGTATCAGAAGAAAAATGAAATAAAAAAGCAATGGTCTCATTAATGGCAAGGAAATTTGGTGATGCTGGTTAACAAACTGTCAAATTAATGATCGTCATTATCGGTATAATCTTTGAAGTAAGCCAAGTATATATTTCTTGTGCAATTAAGTCAAGGGTCCCCATTTTTTTTTTCATATGGAAGGCTCCTTTCAATGACATAAAGAGTAGTGTTTGAAAAATCAGGTTTATGACGTACGGGACAGTGGGGTGATTAGAAAGCTCTATCATCCAGAGTTCAAGTCAAACAGGCCAAAAGTCACAGAGGTTGTTTAGTTAGCATTCACTCTCATAAGAGATAAAAATGCCTAACGACCACAGGGAGAAAGACGTGTTTCTAAGATCACCTACCTGGGAACCCTTGTGGAAAAAGATTTTTGTAATGGCCAAATGTTTTCAGTGACATTCTGGTAATTCCTTTGCTAACAACCTCAGTTTCTTCAGAAGCTACTAAAGATTTTCCCTCTTAGTTTAGAGTAATGCCCATACGAAAGGGTCAAAAGGAAAACCACTTGTTCATCAAACCTTAAAGTAAAAACTCAAGATCTGATTTCTAATTTGCTCTTTAGAGATCTCATGTACCATTTAGACTTCACAGAGTAGATAAACACTGAATGAAAAACAAGTATCAAGGAGCTATGAAAATAAGAAAATAATATCTTCTAAAAGTGCTAATACCTAAGGACAGTGATCCATAAATACACATAAATTAATCCATGTAGTACCAGACAGGGTTTTTACTAGAATAGTTGGAAAGAAACTACTTACTTTCCTGCTACATGGGCATTTTCAACATAAACAAGTGCAGCTTCTAATCCTTTCAATTGAACCACTGCATTGGAATCAGTCACAAATTTTTTGATCAATCCTAAATATTTGGACCATTCTGGGCTCTTTTCATCTTTTATTTTCTGGAAGATCTTCAGGGCTTCTTCATACCCACTTAACCTTGCTTTCCATAGCTAAAAGAAAAGCAGTATTTTGAAAAACAAAATTTAATGATATCATTATTAATTTGGGGGGGATCACTACCCTACACCAGGCAATTTGAACAAAGGACCCCATGATTAGAAACAACAGAAGAGTTTAGGAAATTCAGATAGTTTCAAAAAAGATTAGCTAATAAACTTTTTCTTATAAGTGTTTAATATTTATGATACTCCACCAAAGCCATCCAGAATTCATAACAGGCTACTAAAAATGTATCTCACTTTGTATCCAAGTAACCTTCTTTGTAATACGGCATTAAAGAGTTAACAATTCAAACATGAGAAATCATCTTGCTGAAACTGCCCAATCTTTCAAGTATGTTGTTTTTCAGTTGTATTGAGTAATCATTAGTCAGCTTTATACTATACTATACAGTATACGTGCTGATAAAACAAGCCAATGACACTGCAGTTTGAGTTCCAGAAAAGTCTTACCTTGTGTTCACATTTCTGATCAACTGGCAGTTTCATCCACTCACTGTCATCTCCCATTGTGCTTCCAGTTTCTCCTTAGAATTAAGAGTAATTCATGGTCAGACAAAAATTGATACCTATTAACTCTAGCAATCAAGCAGTCTCGTAAGACAAAATAACTTTTCTGAGATTATTATTTCATCATGCATGTACCAACAATTCTTTGGTCAAATGCCCATTTAATCCCATTAATAGAACATTTAAACAGTAAAAGAAAAAAAGTCGATCAAAAAATCTAAATGAATCTAGAGGGGCCAGATATTTGTTTAAAAAAGAGAGAGATACTTACATATTTTCCCAAATGGGAATTTCTTAGATATACGACAAAGTTAGAATAAAACTGAACAGCTGAGCTACTTGGCCTTTCAAAAGGGCAAGAAAAGAGTTTTAAAGAAAGTCATACTTTTAACAGTTAACCTCTTTATAGAAAATAATCAGTATGGAAAAATCTCAACACTACCCAGCTCTCTACCTAAATTCTGGTAAACATGACTCTAGTCGGTATGTTTACATAACCTAGCAAAAAATTAAATCCCTGAATAAACTATTCCTTTATAAACTTTAAACCATTTTTTAGTTCATGAGGTTTATAGTCAACATTCCTTTTAACAACTTTATGCTATTCATTTAGATAACACCTTTTTTTCTGATCATAAAAGTGATGTATGTTAACTGCAGAAAATCTGGAAAGTACAGAAAATACTTAAGAAGGAAACTATTAAAACACAATTTTACGACCAATTAGTTACCATGATGAACAATGAAGTGTATCCACTTGAATCCTTCCAGATTTTTTTCAATGCACATGCAGTGTATAAGTTATATGAAAAAGACAGGCATAATCCTCTTATAATCTTTTTCTTATATGGTTACAAACATTTTCCCATATTTGAGAACAACATGACGTTTAAAGGCAGCACAGCACTCCATCTTACAAATGTACCATAATAATCAATCCTAACGTTGGACATTTAATTGTTTTCAATTCTTCAAGATTATAAATAACATAGAAGGGATATTGCTTATCTCTCCATCCCCAGTCCTGGTCTGACATAAAACAGATCTTCAATAAATACTTGTTTAATGAATATATACCTCGAACGTGTCTACTATGAATCAGGTACTGTACTTTGTACTAACAACTACATGAAAAATATTCTCCCTGCTTTACACACTAGGCTCACAAAGTTTAAGTAACCTGCCTAAAACAACAAAGCTGGTAGGCACTGAAATCACACTAAGATTCAAAGTCTATGCCTCTTCCTTTACAATTTATTCCCTCCTTTCAAAATGTAGGAAATATCCCAGGGAAATTTATATATTCAAAGACTGAATTGCAAGAATTTATTAGAGTAAGTGGAACTTTCATTAAGACTTCTCTCCAAAATCCCCAGGACCCCGTGAAACAACAGCAGTGTGTTTTAGAGTAGGAGTCAAGCCTTAATAATCTACAGGAACTCTAATACAGCAATGGTGGGAGATAAAAGAGTACAACAGTTTGGAAAATAGTAAGCCATTGCTTAAGTTGAAGATGCACATGCTCTACTATCCAGCAACTCCATTTCTAGGTATATACCCTAGAAACTGATGCCAACTGTACCAGAAGACCTATAGAAGGATATTCATAGCACTGTTGTTCATAAAAATCAAAAGTTAAAAACATTTGAAAAGTTCATCAAAAGGAGAATGAATAAATAGTGGTACATTCACTGAGTGCAATATTATATAGAAATGAAAATGAATGAACTATGCAGTACTTCTCACACTCTATGGTGAAGGACCAGTCTTTTTTTTTTTTAATTTCAAATAATTTTACACTGATATGTTTGTAAAATACAATAAAAATTATTAGATCTGTATATTTTTAAATTTCCCCAAGTAAATGCAAAATAGTCCAGCGACCATGTATAACAATTTGGGTTCCTTAGAAAGTTAAATGCAGAATTATCATATGGCTCTACAATTCCACTCCTAGGTATATACCCAAAACACTGAAAACAGGTACTCCAACAAGTACACAAACATGTATTCATTGCAGCACTATTCACATTGCCAAAAAAACAGCCCAAACATCCATCAATGAATGAATAAACAAACTGTGGTGTGTACATACGATGGACTATTACTCAGCCATAAAAGAGAATGAAGTACTGATACATGTTACAGTGTGGAAGAACTTCACAAATATGATGCTAAGTGAAAGAAGCCAAACACAAAAGGTCCCACATTGTATGATTCCATTTATACGAAATATTCAGAGTAGACCAACCCATAGAGACAGAACGCAGATTGGTGGTTGTCAGGGGTTGGGGAGGGGGCGAATGAAGAGAAACTGCATAATGGGTAAGGGGTTTTACTGTGGTGTGATGGAACCGTTTTGGAACTAGATAGAGATGATGGTTGCACAACACTGTGAATGTACAAAATGCTACTGAATTGTTCACTTTAAAATGGCTAATTTTATGTTATGTGAATTTCATCTCAATAATTTTTTTTAAAGTTCCCAGGTGATTCTAATGTGCAGCCTGGGTTGAAAACCTCTCAAGTTATTTCCTTGGCACAAGTTTGAGCTGCAAAAGCAATCTTTCCTATCTGACTGTTTTTCAAAGAGAAATACTCAATGAAAGTTTTAAAACATTTTCCAACCAAGAGAATGTGAACAATAATATTAGATTCTCAGTAGTCTATGAGTTCACTGCAATACTCTTTTCTTTTCTTGTTGGTTCCACTTAGAAACATTAAGAAAAAGGTTATCTAACCTAACTGCCTCATATAAAATTTAGATGCCACTGTGCCATACTTTCTGAAATGGCTTCTACTACTTTATAGCCTGAGTTTTAAAAAATTGGCGTTTAGGATTTTGCTTCTTTCTATTCAAAGGAAAGGCTTGCTTCATACCAACACTTCCCCAGCCATTGAAATAATGGATACAGTGTTTGTGTATAGATGTGATGCTGCCGACTCTTGCTCTTTGTGTTTTTCTTCTTCCAGGATTGATATACTAAGAAAAAAAGGACTGCTCCACTAATTTTCCCTCATAATCATTTTATTTTCAAAATTAATTTTAGAATTTAATTTTTTACATATACAAGAAAATATGAGTTATGAAGCATTACAATAAAATTGACATGTTGACCTGCTCCTGCTCCCAATCTAAAAATTAGAACACTACCATTTTATTGCTGCACCTGTGCATTTCTTTCCTACCCCATCCTTCTTCCCATAGAAGCATGTTCCTGAAGTTTGCTTAGTTCTATGCCAGTCACAGCCATATATCCCTAAACAATAAAATTAATTACACTTGTTTATGAGCTTTAGAAAAATGTTCTCATACTGTTTGTAGTCTTCCATAACTTGCTTTTTTCATTCAATATTTCATTTGTAAAATTCACCTATGTGGTTTACTATAGTTCAAAGCTACTCAAAGTATAGCCCAAAGACTTGTACTAATTCACGAACTTATCATTCAGAGATAAGTATAGAAATGGAGATAAGTATAGCCAAGAAGTGGAAGCAACCCAAGTGTCCCTTGACTGATGATCGGTTAAAGAAGATGTGGTATATACATACAATGGAATACTACTCAGCCATAAGAAAAGACACAATTGTCCCATTTGCAACAACATGGATGGACCTAGAGGGTATTATGTTAAGTGAAATAAGCCAGAGAGAGAAGGACAGACACTGCATGAACTCACTCATATATGGAATATAAGTGAACACACGGACAG
>PVID01013947.1:0-32402 GCA_004025025.1 Tapirus terrestris | reverse complement strand
GAAACTTGCAGGACCAACCCTCACAATCACCCCAGCTGCCTCCATCCTCCTGTCCTGCTCCCCAACCAAACGCCCAATCTCACTTCTGCAGAGTGGCCGCCTAGCGGAGGGAGTGTCCGCCCTTGTCGGTCACTTGGCATCTAGTTTATGTCAGGCCCGCGTCCGCTCTCCAACCGCAGATCTGCGCGGGGATCTGACAGTCTTGCGAAGCTGACGACCCTTCCCTTCCCGCACCGGACCCCGGGGTTACCCCGGGCACTTCAGCTCGGCGGGGCCTGAAACAGCCGGCTGGGCTTCAAGCCTGGCCGAGCGTCACGGTCACCTGAGGAGATCTTAAAAACAGTTACGGGCGCCACCCACACCCTCCGCCTCGGAATCCCGGTGGGGTGCCCGACATCAGTCTGACGGCGCCGGTCGAGAAAGCCGGGGGCCGCCCCACGTTCCCCCTCTGCGGGCCAGCCCAGCGCCCACCAAGCTCCCCGCGCCGCAGCCCGGCGCCATCAGCCCCGGCAATCTGTGCCCTGGCGCCTTGGGCGTCCCAGTGACGCGCCTGCCTCCCGCGCCCGCGACACAGCTCCCGGGAGACCGTCCCTTCCGGCTCCGCCCCCTGCTCCGCCAGCGAGCGGCTGGAATCGAGTCCCACCCCTCTTCACGGGATTTCCGCCCTACACGAAAGCGCGATTTGCAACGGCTCCTTCCACCTGCCAATCATCTCCGCCAGCCAGTCATAACCGAGTTCCTCCGCGTCTTTTTCGCCCCCTTCTGTCTGCCAGCGACGCACAGACGCCCCCTCAGTTGAGAGCCTCCCCGGTCTGCGCCCCCGCAGGGCCGCGCACGCGCAGCCACGTTCGGCGGGGCGCAGGCGCAGTAGGGCAGCCTCGATGAACTGGAGCCCAGTGGCCCTGCTCGGCTGTCCTGCGCTCCCCGAGACGGGAGTCATCCTTCCGATTAGCTGCGTCCTCAGTGGAACCCTTGAATGGGGATCCCGCACAGGAGGGTGGTCTCCGTAAAAGCAGCTGCATTTGTCACTAGCCCAGACGAGGCTTCAGAGTGGCGTGTGCAGGTCCTAATGGTCCCTCTTTGCTGAAGGGGACAGTCGTAGGGGAAGAGCAGAGTCGGATAGACGGGGAGGGAGGAGGTTGACCTCAGCCTTTCGCACCTAAAGACAGGTGCTTTGCAGCTGAGAAAACGGTCCCCTGGCAGAAAGTGCTTAGTGGCTGTGCCTGCTGGCTCCTCTCCTGTGGCAACAAGCTCCATCAATTTGACCCGAAAACGTTTCTGCCAGGGTAGTTGGGGCCGCCTGGGACCCCGGAGTCAGAAGTCAGAAATCCAGGCCACATTTACTCTCTAATATTTAGATAAAGAAAATCTGAGTTCAACCCAGGACTTGACCAAGGGTTAGAAGGCTGGTTAGTGACAGACGTTCAACAAGAACCAAGGTCTCCTTATAGGCATTGCTTTTCCCACCATGTTAAGAGTCTTACCACGTGCTAAGTGGAGTCCCATAAGTTTACCATTTTTACTCAAACTCGTGCTCTCCTCTATTTGTCATCTCCCCGGTCTTGGACCTTGAATCACTTTCTAGTTTGGCTCCTGAGAAAATTCAGCATTCCAGCATTCCTTGTCTCACACCTGAAGGAGATCTGATTGCTTAACTAGTGGATGTGGTTGTCATACCTACTCTACTTTTGTTCATTTGAGTAGTTTCCAGTTTGGGGCAGTTATAAACAATGCTGCCACGAATACTTTCGTAAATGTCTTTTTGTAGAATATATATACACATTTCTGTTAGGTATATATGTAGGAGTGGAATTGCCAGTTCATAAGTTATGCATGTGTTCAATTGTAGTAGATGTGAACTGTGGTAGGCAGAATAATGGCTCCCCAAAAATGTCCATGCCCTGATCCTTGGGATCAGTGTGTATGTTAGGCTACAGGGCAAAAGAAAACTAAGATTGCTAATCAGCTGACCTTAAAATAGGGAGATTATTCTGGATTGTTCAGGAGGGCCCAACGTAATCACAAGGGTCTTTAAAAGTAGAAGAGGGAGACAGGAGGAAGAGAACCAGAGAAATAATAATACAGGTAAGACTGGGTGGGCCTATGTCCCTGACTTTGAAGATGGAAGAAAGAGGCAATGAGCCAGGAAAGTAGGCATCTTCTAGAAGTTGGAAGAGGCAAGGAAATGGATTCTTCCCTCTGCAGAAGGAACATAGCCCTGCCAATACCCGGTGAGACCTCCAGAAATGGAAGATAATAAATATTTGTTTCAGCCACAAAGTTTGTGATAATTTGTTACAGCAGCAACAGGAAACTAATATACTGCCAAACTGTTTTTCAAAGTAATTTTATAAATTGATACACTTAGGGAAATTTGAAACAAGATCCATACTTCAGCCCCATACTGCACTAACTGAACTGGAATCTCTGGATAGGCCCAGAAGAAAAGATTTTAAGTTAATAGGTAATTCTGATGCATCTTGAAGGTTAAGAACTACTTAATCTAAAACCTTAAATCTAAATCCCAATTCTCATCATTGAAGAAGAGTGTGGTAGTGATTTGGCCACAGGATTGAAAGCAGATCTAGAAGACTGTTCCAGGTACTGGAAGGGTCCTTCTCCCTTATCTGCTCAGAGTTAACATGGCTAACCTTTACCGTGCTTCCTGGTTGAACAGTCAGTTCCTACTAACACAATTCATGAAGGAGCATTAAAACTAAGGCCTTACTGAACTTACAGAAGATTTTTCTTTAACATGCTTATAAAGTAGCTCTTTCAGAACTTGCCACACCTTGGCACCTTGACTTTCGTGCATAACTTGACTCCAGGAGGTGGTAGTACTTGCAGTTCCTTGGAGAAGAGCAGCTCTGGAAAGGAGGGGATAGCTTGCCTGGCTCATGTAGTGAGCAGGACTGTTCTTCCTCCTTGTGCTCAGGCTGCAGCAGGCAGCTGACCTTTGGCCATGGCCCTGGGGGAATCCTGAACAAGAAAGCTGAGCAGTTACAGCTTGAGCAAGTTGGGCTGCAGGTGGAGGCTCTGGGCATGGTGTCCCCACCTTTCCTCCTTTGCTAGGCCAGGGATATTTGTGAGAGGAAAGGTAAGTGAGTTTCCTATACTGCAGCCAGGGATCCTACAGTTAACTTCCTTGGTAGTAGTACCACCAACTGCTGGGCCCCCCTTGGCAACAAACTTGCAAGTCCTAAGAAGCCCGGGGCAGTTTCCACAACAAAGATATGTCATCAAAAGGAATGAAGAGCTGTCCAGTGTTGAAATTATAAACTACCGGGAGCTAATAGTTCAAGTATTTTCTCGACAAATGTGAAGTGTCACTGTTTCCCTTTAAAATTTGAAATACTCCATGGCATACTGATATCCCTACAGTGCGCTAGGGTGCCTTGACACACAGTTTGAGAACCATGGATGTGACCATTTAGAAAGTGATTCTCATTTTTTCCTTGAATGAGTATTCAAGATAATCATTTTCTGCCAAAGTGCTTCTTGTGTAACCTGAGCCTTCCACCCTGAAGATCCCTTTATAACAGCTGCACAGGAGATCCTTTTAAATGACCACAGTAAGCATTGAGTCTCCACAGGCTTGAATAAACCTAAAACTAACTTGAAAGAGGAACAGTTTCCTATTTTAAATGAAATAAATTAGAAATTGTACTATTTAAAAAGTAGTCTGTTGGGGCCAGCCTGGTGGCGTAGCCGTTAGGTTCCTGCACTCCACTTCAGTGGCCCGGGGTTCACAGGTTCGAACCCCGGGCATGGACAGACACACCGCTTGTCAAGCCATGCTGTGGCGGCGTCTCATATAAAGTAGAGGAAGATTGGCACAGATGTTAGCCCAGGGCCAGTCTTCCTCAGCAAAAAAAAAAAAAAAAAAGACGAGGATTGGCAATGGAAGTTAGCTCAGGGCTAGTCTTCCTCACAAAAAGAAAAGTAGCCTGTTAATTTAGAGATTGTTCTACCATAAGGAAAACACTGGCAGACACTGTTAAATACTAAAATAAAAACCACAATACAGTCTCTTGCACATTTATAAGAATTCTTAATGACTTTCTTGACCTTTCAACGTTTCATATCTGATTTTCACACTCAGTTAATCAAACAGATAAGATAGATTAAAATTATAGACTGCAACTTTACCTGGATTCGTAAGGAGGGTATACCCAATAAATTGTTCATTCTAGAAATAGGCTGTTAACTATAGATATAAATATTCTAACTAAGAACACAAGTTCTGATTAATATTCTGCTTAAAATACAGTTAATAAATATAATTAGATAATATATATTACAAGTAACAATCCAGACTAGACCATGAATAAATGTATAGAACAAGGTGATGACAAAGAGAAGTTAATGCCAAACATCAAAGGAGAGGACAGATTCAAGTGAAGATTTTCCAATGCATTTTATTCATAACACAGCCATATTCAAGATGCTGGAGGAAATGTCTGTATCTGCTGAGTTCTTGTTGGCAGTAAGGAAAAGACAGAACTTTTTTATTCATTATCCTGTCCAGTCTCACAATCAGAAGCAACCTTTGATTTGTTAGATGCTTCATAAACTTGTACAATAAGCCTTAGGTGATTGATGATTTTCTTGTCTGCTGTTTTCATGTTAAATCCCAACATCTTCATAATAGTTTCTCGAAAGTCAACAAGCTACAAAGAACCACCACAAAAATCAAGACATGTCATTAGTTTTGGTCACCACTTACTATGTACAATGAAATTGGGATTAGAAATTGAGTCTTATTAAACATTTCTTTATGAAATGTTACATATTCTACATTCAAATAGTAATTTTAAGATAGAAAAAATGGTCTCTTCTATCATAAGAACTTCTTAAAATTTCCTTTTCATTTTAAGATTTTTTTTCTTATGTTTCCACTTTTAATAACTAAACCTAATTTTATTGCTGATTGTTTTTCATCCATAAGGTAATTCCTTTTTGGAGTTCTGATTTGCTGTATGGTAATAGTAGTCCCCTAAATACATATCTCTCCACAAATCCTCCAAAAACCATAGTGATGAACAAGGAAAGCAGATAAAACCACCTAAAGATCATGCCTAAAGCATAAGCAGAGAATACCACAGACTTCAGTTTGCATATAAGTGGGGAAATAAATATCCTGAATGAGCATAGGCAGCTCCAGAGCCCTCGCTGGAGGATGCAGCTGGTTTCCACTGGTGTCCCAGAAACAGGAGAGTGCATAGATGGGAAAATACTAAGAACAAGTCTGAGACCTGGTGGATCAGAACACTGGCAAGTGAGGAAGGAAAAGAGAGGGGCTCGGAAGCATATGAGAAAAGAATTGGCCTTTCTAGAGGGCAAGGTTTCTGAGGGAGGGGAGGTACTTGGAAGGGTGAGGCTCCTTGGAGGCTTGGCAATAGAGGAAAAGTAAAAAGCAAACAGTGGAAAATAAAGGACTTCTGTAAATAAGAGAGTACTGCAGAATCAGACATCACGTCAACCCCCCTCCAACATAAAAGGCTTGATGTAGTGAACTTTAGAAACTGCACTCGCTGTGCCAACAGAAGAGGGTGATGTTGAGTTAAGAAACCCAGTGAGTAAACTGCCTCCTAACAGCCCTAAAGCAGAAACACCTGAAATTGAGAGAGCAGGGCAATTAAAGAGATTTTAAAGTGAATAGATAAATTGCAAGTAATATCCATACGAAATTAAGAAGAAAATAGGTATTATCATCCAAACTGTTCAGGTGATGAAAATACTCCTACCAAAAAAACAGCCGTGAAGCAGAGGAAACATGTTTGATACAACACCTGATATGAACTAAATATCAATTCAACAAGGATTTGCAGACATAGGGGAACAAACAACTTTCTTTTGAATCAAAAATGTAATAATTCAGAATAGAAATGGACAAAAAAAGACGTCTAAGATGCCTCACGGATAAGGAAGATGTGATGATTGAACTCAGGCAAGAAAAGACAAAATCATCTCAGAAATGAAGAGTAAACTACAGAATGCCCAAAGGAGGACAGATCTGACTGAAAATATAATAAAGGACACTGAGGAGAGGAATAAAAACAATCAAGAATATGAATATGCGTAAGTTAAAAAAAGAGAAAAAAATGATAATACCATGACTTTATGTTTCAAGAATCTCTTAAAGTAATTGGTTAAAGTTACATATTTCTTAAGCAACTAATATGGAGCTGTGGTGTATAATTCCCAAATAGCCCCAAATTATCAGTTAGCCTTTTAAAAATTCTCTTCAAATATCTGCTTTATTAATATAGTGAAAATCTAAGCAAGCTTAGAAGCACTACCCTCTTGTCCTAGAAAGTGACTCAGCCCCAAACACATGGTTTCCCCTGAACTTCCGTTCTCACACATCCCTGCCCTCCTTGTCACTGCTTAGTCAGAGGATTGTACACACACCTAAGCTAAGATACCCGTATATCCCATCCCTCACCACTGTGGATTCACCAGGAATAGGCATTTGACCTAAGCTGGGCTTATAAGACCCTTTCTTGGATTCTCTCTCCTGTCACAGAAACTCTACATATAAAACTCCATGGCTGTCAATCAGACAGACAAGCTGACTCACAGAGAGGCCAAGAAGAGATGATGAGGAAAGCCTTATAGGTTCCAGGTGCTGATCCTGGGGCCCAGGTGCATCTCTGCCCTCCCAGAGTTCTGGTTATTTCACTTACCTTTGATGCCATAAGCCAATAAATTCCCTTTTGTCTAAGTTAGGTAGAGTCTCAGTTGAGGTGGGTGTTTATCACTTCAACTGAAAGAATCTTAGTATAGTAATTAAAAACAAAACCTCTTGCTGTTGTCCTGATACTTCTTCAGGTGGGCTCTTTGCCGTGCAGAGCTCAGGAGGCACAGCATCTAACATCTGATGGGCCCTCTCTTTGTCCCATCTTGTCTCCTGCTCAGTAGAGTCTAATGTCGTTTTCAAGTTGTCTGTTTTCATAACATCCTTCCATTTCATTGCTTCAACTTTTGTTAAAGATTGCCTGAGCTTTTCAATTGTTTTGTCCTGTGAGGGTATAAGGTTGGGGGAAAGGGAGGTGATGGCTGTGATTAGATCTCTTCTAAATAACAGACAGGCATGATGCATGTTAACTCCTGCTTCTTTTCCTCCTTTTTTTTAGAACTAGATACATGGAAAAGAAAGAAAATTCCACAATTTATGAATTAAGAGGACATTTCTCCACCATGATACTCATCAATAACCAACACTCACTGAGCACTTTTATAAACTAGGCACCTGGGATTTACATGTTCTATGTCCTCAAAAGCCTTACAGGCTGTGCTAATCAAATGCAGAAAGAGAGAAAATAACTGCTCTCCAGTAAGAGAAATATTGCTGATAAAATGGCAAAAAAAAGTTGATCAATAAGTATTTAGTGCACCTTTGGCTTAAGGAATAAAATGCATGTTTGAAATACTACAATTGAAGCTTGATATGGAGCAGGTCCCAAAAGGAGCCCCAAAATGGCTCAAACTTTTAACTATTACCTCAGTAAGAAAAACAAAAGTAAAACTAAAACAAAAAGCAAGGGATCTAGAATCCTAACATTTACAATAACAGTTACCTTTGAGGAGTAGGGAGGAGGATACATGGGGGCTACAGGATGATTGATGATACTCTTTTTCTTAAGACGAGAAAGGCAGATTTGCAACCGTGCAATTTTATTATTCTGTGTGCTTTAATATTATATATATCCTTTGGTATGTATGTAAAATAACTTTAACATTAATTTTTCTTATAAGTTCAGTGAGAAACATGCAGCTGATAGTAATAGACCAAAGCTTAAGTGAATTTTTGTAAGTCTCATTTCCTTTACTTACTTTAAGGACATTTACCCTTGTCAGTTGAGTTTTCATACTTTTATTTGACAATTTCAAATCACTGAGTTGTTTCTGAAGTTTCTGCATTTTCTCCTCTAATCTTTGAGTTGTAGCAATCTGCAAATTCTGCTCAATATTCAATAGTGTTTGTTGCTTGTCTTTCTCTAGCTGTTTGAATGTCTTGCCATGTTTGTCTGACTGGGAATTCTTAGTCCTGGAGTTTTCCTTTGCAGAAATCAATAGTATTGAGATAAAGAAGTTATGCCTTGAGATAGCATTCTACACTACCATATCAGATCTTCTCCAGACTGATAAATTGTAGACTTAACAATATTGACATAAGTAAAATAGTTTTTCACCATAAATATACATTATTAAAATAATCTGGAAAATAAAGTACAACAATAAAAGTGATGGCTTAATGCTAACCAGGGTACAGTTAAGTAAACAATTTTATAGACACCAGGTGGTAGCACAGATTAGTTCAACTTTTCTAGGAATGTATGATAAGGAAATAGTCAAATATTTAGATAAAGTTTCAAGCACAAAGATATTCCTCACATTATTCATGACATGAAAAAATAAAAACAATGCAAATGTCAAAAAAGAATAATTAAATAAATTACATATGATTGGTTATACATTCCCTAGAAATCAAGTTTTCAAAAATATTTACTAAGAGAAAATACTAATGATATAGTTAAATGAAAGACGCAGGATGAAGAAAAACTATGCCTATCTCAATTATGTTAAAATATTCATGGAAAATAATTAGAAGGAAATATACCTATATATTAACACTGGATATCTCAAAGTAGTAGAATTACTGGTAATTTTAATTGTATTCTTTCTACTATTCTGTACTTTATAAAGTTACTACCAGAAAACAAAAAAAAAGAGAGAGAGACAGAAAAAAGGGGTGCAGATTTAATAAAGATACTATATATTTTCATTATATATAAACTAAAAACTAGTAAAATATGTATTAAAAAAGAACCACTGGTTCATTGGAAAAATAAAATAGATGCCCCAGGCAAACCTGGTTAAAGAGGAAAGAAAAAGTGAAAATATACAATATTAGGAAGGAGAAACATACAGAACTAATGCACATAAATTAATTTTATTGTGAGAAAAAAGTTATTTAAAATGTTATTATAAATGGTTTAATCCATTAAAAGAAATAAAACAAATGACATATTAAGAAACAAGAATCAGAATGGCACCATTTTTCTCAATAACAACATTGGAAACTAGAAGACAATGGAGTAATGCCTTCAAATCTCTGTGTGAAAATAAAGTCTAAATCCCACTATCAACTGAGTGTGAGGGTTAAAAAAAAAAAGACTTTGTCATTCATGCAAGGATTCAGAAAAATGTATCTCTCCAAGACACTGTTTCTTAGGAATCTATTAGTGGATGTACTCCAGCAAAATAAGAAAGTAAACCAAAAAAGAGGAAGACATGAGATTCAGGAAACAGAGCAACCTAAGTAGGAAATTGGAAAAAAAAAATCACAGGATCATAGCTGTGCCCAGGTCCACAGAACACAGTCCAGATGGAAGCAAAAGAAGAAAGCACTTTGGGTGAGAAAGGATGAGAGAGTTCTATAGGTTAAAAGATCATCTGATGTGGTATTTGGGAAAAAAATTTAAATGCATGTTGAAAATTATACATATGAATACACAAGAAAAGTATTAACTCTAGGAAAAATAAAATGCAATACAAGAAAGGAAATGTAACAAGAGTATAGTACTTGGCTTTTTGTAAATATTATTTAGTGTCATAATGAGGTAAATGCTGATTATGGATTTAGCTAAAAATATTGATATAACTATATTGGGAAGATGGAAGGGGGAGGTGGGAAAGTGATATAAGACAAACCTTCTTCATCTATCATATAATAGGAAGTCAACAGATAATGTCTAAAATAAATAACTCAGGATATATCAATGTAAGCAAATTATTTAGGGAAATGGAATTTATTGCCAGAGGCAACAGCCAAAGGGTTAAAAAGTAGTTCCCTCTGGGAAATAGGATAGGTAGAGGTACAGAAGTGGGCTGCTGCTTTTCAGTGGAAGGCTCTTTGTATATTTAATTTTTAAAACATGTACATATATATATATATAAAAATGTAAAAGGTTAAAAGAATTCTGAATAACTTCAGCTCAAAGAAGAAATGGAAATCAACAGCAAAATTTATATAAACATAAATAAAACATAGTGAAAGAACACTTCATATTAAAATATACTGGACAAGCTACAGAGGAATATTTATAGTCCTACTGCTGTTATGATTTAAAACAAAGGACAAAAAAAAGCATATTACTATAAGGAAAAAGAAAGTAGGGGTTATAGATTTAATAAAGATACCATATATTTTCATTATTTATACATCAAAAATAAACTAGTAAAATGTATATAAAAAAAGAACCACTGGTTGTTTGGAAAGATGAAATAGATGCCCCAGACAAACTAGTGAAAGAGGAAAAAGAAAGTGAAAACACAACATATTAGGAAGGAGGAATATACAGAATGCATAGATATAGAAAAGATGAAATAATTCTAGAAGACTATTTTGTAACTCAGGGGCAATAAGTTGAAAATCTAAAAGAAATACATTATTTCCTGGAAAACAAAACAGTATAAAATTGTGTCCAGAAAACTCAAGAACTCTAGTAAAGCAAACTGTTGGACTTAATAAATGAATTCAGTAAGGTGGTGGATAATTAATAAAAATATAAACATATCAAAGGCTTTTATCTATATTAGTAATAACTATTTCAGATAGAAATGGGGAAATATGCTATCCCCAATGGGTGGGAAATCTATAAAAGACCTAGGAATAAATTTTACAAGAAAGACTTATATGAAGGACTTACGGGACTTATATGAAGAACATTATAAAATCTTATTACCAAATTATCGAAAATTACCAATCACTAAAATTATAAATACTTCAATTATAGGTATCTGAAAGAGTAGGATATAAGTACATCGATAATCTCATTTTAAACACACATTTTGAAATATTGAGAATTCAGAAAATATATTTTTAGGGGCCAGTCCAGTGGCATAGTGATTAAGTTCATGCACTCTGCTTTGGCGGCCTGGGGTTCACGGGTTTGGATCTCAGGCATGGACCTACACACCACTTGTCAAGCCATGCTGTGGCAGCGTCCCACAAACAAAATAGAGGAAGACTGGCACAGATCTTAGCTCAGTGACAATCTTCCTCAAGCAAAAAGAGCAAGATTGGCAACAGGTGTTAGCTCAGAGCCAATCTTCCTCACACACAAAAAAAACCATTAATTTGTCAAGAATCGTATCATTACAAAGCTGAGTAAATTGTAAACAGTATTTACAAATTGCTACTTTGACAGGTATAAAATTTACATTGAGAGCTGGCCCTGATGGCCTACTGGTTAAAGTCTGGCACGCTCCACTTAGGCTGCCTGGTTCGGTTCTGGGCACAGTAGCCATGCTGTGGCGGTGGCTCACATAGAACTAGAAGCACTAACAACTAGAATATACAACTCTGTATTGGGGCTTTGGAGAGGAAAAATAATAATAATAAAATAAAATTTACATTGAACAATTCAATTCATACAGTGTAATCATTAACCTACTTTATTTTTCTCCTCTGTCATTCCTTTAAATGTATTCTGTGGGACTAATTCTTCATTTGCTGCTAAATTAAATTTAGGGCAAGTCCATGTTTTTCCTGATCATTTTCAGTTGAATGTAAAAATTATAACCTTACCTTTACTCAAAGTTATGGCCTTTTATGACCTTCTTAACAGGTCAAGAAATTATAAAGTAAAAACAACCAAGGAGAAATATTAGCTATGATAAATATACTAGCCGAAGTGAACACCACCATAGATGAGATGGATAGCATGGGGAAAGATGCAGAACAAACTGAGTGAGTTGGAAACAGGTTGAGAAACTCTCGTAGAAGGCATCAGGAAAGGATAGCAAGATATACACTATTTTAAAAAAAGCAAAATGTGTTAGGGTTCCCAGAAAGACTACCAATAGGGTGTGTGTGTGTGTGTGTGTGTGTGTAAAGAGAGGGAGAGAGAGAGATTTGGCTAACACAGTTGTGGGGGCTGGCAAGCTTGATATTTGGAGGGCGGCCGGCAGGCTGGAGACCCAGGGAAGAGGTGATGTCACAGCTCACGTCTGAAGGCAGTCTGGAGGTAGAATCCCTCTTCCTCAGGGGACTTCAGCCTTTTCTTTTAAGGCCTTCAACCGATTGGATGTGGCCCACCCACATTATGGAGGGTAATGTGCTTTACTCAAAGTCTTCTAATTTAAGTATTAATTACATCTAAAATGCAACATCTAGACTGGTGTTTTACCAAAAATCTGGGCACCATAGCTGAGCCAAGTTGACAAGATTAATCATCACACAAAGAAATGAAGGATAGAATTAGAATTGCCAACTTTCAGATAAGAGGCACAGAAGGAGAGAGAGTAGAAAAAGAAGAGAAGACAAAAAAAAAAAAAAAAAGAAAGAAATCAAAAGAAAATAGAGAGGGGAAAATGTTGAAATAATAATGTTAAAATTGACAGATGAAAGACTTAGATTAAAAAGTTCTGGGGCTGGCCCAGTGGCATAGTGGTTGGGTTCTCATGTTCTGCTTCAGTGGCCCGGGGTTCACTAGTTCAAATCCTCGGCGTGGACCTACTCACCGCTCATCAGGCCATACTGAGGCAGCATCCCACATAGAAGAACTAGAAGGACCTACAACTAGGATATACAGCTATGTACTGGGGCTTTGGGGAAAAAGAGGAAGATTGGCAACAGATGTTAGCTCACGGCCAATCTTCCTCAAAAAAAAATTCATAAACTACCAAACAAGGGAGATAAGGAAAAACAATATGTCTAAGCACATTACAGTGAAATTTAAGAACATCCAAGCAAATGAGAAAATTCTAAAAGCTTCCTGAGAGAGAGAGATGATCACTTACTTTTTTTGGTGAGGAAGATTCACCCTGAGCTAACATCCATTGACAATCTTCCTCTTTTTGTTTGAAGATTTGCCCTAAGCTAACATCTGTGCCAATCTTCCTCTACTTTGTATGTGGGCCGCCACCACAGCCTGGCTGACAAGAGGTGGTAGGTCCACGCCTGGGATCCCCAAACCCGTGAACCCAGGCCGCTGAAGTGGAGTGTGCTGAACTTAACCAACAGGCCACGGGGCTGGCCCCAGATCACTTACAGAGAGATAAGAATCACATTGATATCATACTTCTTAACAGTAACAGGGGATGCAAGGAGATATTTTTAAAGAATTTAATGAAGGAACTTTGAACCTAGAAGTTTATATCCAGCCAAATTGTCACTCAAATATGAGGGCATAATAAAAATTTTATCAGGCACATGTGGTATCAGAAAGTTTGCCACGCAAAGATCCAATTTTTTAACTCTCTTGTGGAAATAGTCAATGAGAAAAATCCAGGAGGATGCTTCAAGAGATATACAACTAATGGGTGACCAAATACTTTGGTCAAGTTTAGTGGTTGTCTAAAAAATATTAAGACCAAGTAAAAGAAAACAGATAAAAGATATATCAGGCAAACATGAACCAAAACAAAATTGCATTAGTAACCATAATTTCTAAATATGAGAATTTAAGGCAGTATTTTATAAAGGACAAAAAAAATGTTTTATAGTGATTAAAAGAGCAAGCAGCAAAATCATCATAAGTGCATTTGCTCCAGTAATCTATAAAGCAAAACTTGACAGAACTGCAGGGACAAATGGATGAATCAAAAATTACACTTGGAGAATTTAGCATACTTTTTTTAGAATCAAGCAAACAAAAATAATCAGAGATACTGACAATCCGAACCATATGAATAATATGCTTGAGCATTAGCTATCTATGGAACTTTACACACAACAAAGAACACATTCTTTCTAAGCACAGATGGAACAGTTACCAAAATAGACCAAGTATTAACCTGTGTGGGAAGTCTCAATAAATTCTCAAGGATCATATCATACTTCTACCATGTTGTAATAAAATACAAATTTTTAAAAATCCTCTACATTTGGAAACTTAAAAATGTATTCCTATATTTAAAAATAAAGATAAGGAATAGTATATGTCAATATTTGTGGAATAAAACTATAGTAGTTCTTGACAGAATAATGATGGTTTAAATAAGTGCATTTATCAGGATCCTTGAAAGGTTAACCATAAACCAGTTGCTCTTATTCTTCTTCCTATTCTTCTTTTCAATGTAGTCTGAACAATTTAGTCTGAAAGCCATTAGGAGCATAGAACAAGATAAGCACCTGCACCAGAAGAAGGGAAATGCTGCAGCCAGAGCAGGCCTACAGAGCCCAAGCAGGATGACAAGTGTCTGCAGAGGAGGGCTGCCCCGCAGAGGGACTCAGAGCCTGACCACAGTGAGGTGAGAGCCCATGTGGAGAGGTGACCTATCATGGAGTGTTAGAGCCTGAACAGGACAAGGAAGATGTGCACACGGTTCGGTAAATCAACAAGAACAAGACGGGAACCCAAATAGAAAAATGGGTAAAGGAAACCGGCAAAGACTAAAAAGCCAAAAGACTAAAACACAAAGGAAATGCTCCAACTCATTAATAATTAGAGAAAGGCAAAGTAAATTAGCAATCACTTTATACCTAATGGAATGGCAAAAATTAGGAAGCTGGTTAATGTCAAGAATGTGGAAATTCAAGAACCCTCATGTGTCTCTGGTGGGACTATTGTTCTTTGAGAACTGTCTGGCAGCACTTAGTAAAATTAAATGTATGCATATCCTGTGAACCACCAATTCCAATCTTGAGTAAAAATCCCTAAGAAATTCTCTCACAGGTCCATAAGGGGACTTGTACAAGGATGCTCAGCAATGTTGGTGGTGGCGGCAGAAAGACGGAGGTAACTGGAGTATTCATCACTAGAGGAGTGGACGGGCAAAACGTGGCAGATATGTACACTGTAGAACTCTATGCAGTAGATAGAAGCAATGAACTAGATGAACAAATAGCAATACTAAGTGGATCTTGAAAATATAATGCTGATTAATAGGATGAAATTTCAAACACAGTCCTTTTATGCAAATAATTAACGCAACCTTCCGCATCTGAGGTCCAAATTGCGAGGAGTGGGAAGGCAAGGGAATCCAAGCGATCAATAGCATTAAAAAAAAAAAAAAAGATGCTCAACTTTACTAGTAGTCAGGTAAATGTAAAAAATGTACCATTTTAACCCAACACCCACACACACACTCTCTCTCTCTCTAAAAGAATGGCAGCATCCGATGCTGGCTAGGATGTGAAGAGGAAATAGGCACTCTTATATGTTATTAGTTGGAAAGTGAACTCCTTCTGCCTTTTGGAAGGTAGTATTCTGGCAACAGCTATTCAAATTTAAAATACTCATATACGGTGATACTGTAATACCACTGAATCCCATAGGGGAAGAGAGCACCAGTGTGGAAAAACATATGGATAAACATACTTATTGCAGCATTATTTGTAGTGGCATAAAAAATGGAAATAATTTGATAGTCCATCAATAGGGAACTGGTCAAATAGATAAGTTATATACACACTATGGAATACTATGAAACTATTAAAGGAATGAGTTAAATCTATATCTTTTGATCTAAGGAGACACCATGAACTACTTAATTATTACTAAGTAAGAAGAATATTTTGACTAGTATAGTCCCAGTTTTGTAAAAATACCACCATCCACATATACATACTTGTATATTTCCATAACCATGGCAATACTTGTAGAAGATATATACACATTGGTTACTGAGGTGAAAAAGGCAGAAAGAGGGTTGAGAAAGATTATTATTGTTTACTTCAAACCTTTTAACATAGTTTCAAGTATTGTAGAAAGCATGTTTTATTTGTATATTCTTAAAATTTAATATAGCATTTTAAAAATTTTTGCATGGAAATGATCATCATCAATCACATATTCAAGAGCAGAGGTCGAATCTGGATTCATCTTTGGACTCTGTAGAGGACATTATTGATACCACTGCATTAAGTGCTGGAAGTTTTTTAAACTGAGTGCTCAATACATATTGGACGAACGAATGAATGAATGGAATGAGACACTAAATGAGCAAGTGGTGAGCTAGTGAGTGAGATACACTTTGGGCTATAGCAATTACAGAAATAGTATAACATAGGCTTGAGTATGGCAAGCAATTCTGTGAAGAGGTAGTGAAATAGAATCAAAATCTCCTGAAAATAAATTATATTGCATCCTACCTACTTCCATCCCACTTTTAGGATTGACTTTTTCCTCATAGATTCAGAGAAGAAGTAGAGAAGATAATGGTGTGTTATACAATAATCACTGAGGAATATCATCAATGGCCCCTTCCCAACACCCATCATATCTAGCTGGCATAGTGCCTGCAACTCCACCTGTAGAGAGTCATTCTTTTGAGCTCCTTTCCCTCGAATCCTCTTTTTAAAGTACAGTAAGAAATACATTAACAAATGCCCTCACAATAAGTATCAAATATACGTACAATAGACAAATGGGAGATATGAAATAAGGAGAGGCTTTTTGATAAAATCAGAAGGTTTAAGAGTTTCTAGCAAATTTTCCTCCCTTTTCCAATATTAAGAAAAGTGTAAATAGTATTAACAGCTTTGAACATTAGATAATATAATAAATATGATTACTTTCATTGTTAAAGAAATGCCTTACACTTCGGGAAATTCTTACTTTATTCCTGTCCAAGTCAAGTCTCCCTTGGAAAAAGTCATTAAGAGCAAATTTTCCTTCCAGACGTTTCAAGGGTCTTTTTTGTTGCCTACACTTTTCTTCAGTTTGGGATGATTCTCGAGCAGCGTCTTCATAGTGCTGATGCAGCTGCTCCAGCTGCTTAGTGAGTATCTGAATTTCCTGCTGAAGGCCTTCAGTTCTCTGCGGGGAAAAAAATTAGACCAACTTCTGATGGTCCATGATTTCTATTTCATTTCAAAACTATGTGCAAGTTCTACTTATACTGACATTGCAGTGACATTAAATTACTACATAGATGAATAGGGAAGTCTTTTAAGAAGATTTGACATGTATAAACTGGTTTTAAAAAAAGAAATAGAAAGGTTTTGATATACAAAAATAAGACATCTTAGTTAGTGCTGAGAAATAAAATTGGATAATGAATTTTAAGAGAGCAAAGTGTAGAAAAAATTGGAACTCTACAATAAACAAATTACTGTGCAGCAGGTTTTACTAATATGTTGAATTTAAGTAGTATGTATCTTCATTTGAATTTAGGGTGAAGAGTCATGAAATTTTACTAAAATGATTTGGACACAAGAAGATATATCCACTTAAACTTGCTGGTTCAATCTTTTGATAGACTTGACGAGAATATTCAAATGATTTGACAATTTCTTTCACTGCACTGACTGAACGGAGTGGTGTTTGGTCATGATGGAGACATTTTCTTCACCATACCACTGTTGTTCTGCTAGCATTCACTGAGCTTACACTGAGCTGTACTAAGCATTTAGCATGTATTAATCCGCTTAATCTTTACAACCACTCTGTGTGATAGGAACTGTGCCCCCCCAACCCCCACCTCACCCCTGCTCCTGCCAAATTTTACAAATGTAACTGAGGCACAGAGAGGATAAGTAACCTGTCCAAGATCACACAGCTGGCGATAGCACAGCTGGGATTCATACCAGGGCTCTCTGCTCTTAACAAACACACTATACCACCTCTGCTGTAATAATGGACATCCTCCTCCCTTTTATCACTGTGGTAATAAAAATAAAATCAAAATTAAAATTCAGAGCCACAGAGTTTACTAAACTGATTATATCAAAATCCATATCTTAAAAAAACAAATTTGAAAATAACTTTTCCGTAAATACGCTTACAGACTTCCAAGATTGCTCATTTGCACCAATTTCCTGGATCCGTTCTTTCACAGCTTCCTCCGTGGCTGGTATGGGGACAACACCGTTGCTCAGAAGAGTAGCCAGCTGACTGACAAATTGCTGATAGTGGCATTGTGCCGGTGTAGTTTCCCAACTGAATAAACATGGAGGTTTGTCTAACTCATATTTTTGTTTTTCCTTATGGATCAAATCTTGTTGACATTTATCCCAAATTTTCTGTCCATCTTTTGGTCCTTCAGAGTGAAAAATGTTGTCTCTCTCAAAGTTCTTGGCCAGGATAGCTTCATCCTTACCCTAAACATGCCAACACACATGTTAAACTTCCCATTAGAATTTAATGTTGAGAGATCTACTGCCCTTCTTTTGAAATATAAACACAGTCATAATACAAAACTTCAAGAGAAAAGGCTCTCAATAGAAATTAAGAGTTATAGAGTCAAAAGACAGACAAGGACATAATCAAAAGAGCAAACTAGAACATCAAGAGGTATTAAAATGATGGTATAGAGAAACTAATTTGAGAAAATAGGAAATTTAGCTTAGAGAAGCAGCTAACTAAACAGCCCCAGTTTATGGGGGAACTCTTTACAGAAAATTTTGAGCTAATAAATATGGAAGGAATGACAGAAATTTAAAAATCAGCATTTTGCATCTCCTAATGAAATAACTGATTCAGGCAAGGATCATCACTGAATGCTAAGACAAGTGAAAAGTTGGCAGGAAAATGGATATTTTCGTAAAGGCTTAATTATGATTATAGAACATCATCTACTAACAACAACTTAGATAATATAAAAGTATAAATGCAAGAAGTCACATGTCTTTCCCCCAACCTTTCCTTTGTGCTCCTGTAATCATCCTGCTTCCATTGTAAATAGGAAAAAAAAAAGAGAATGCTTGTACTTCTCCATCCCCCCACCTCCCACAGGAAGGTTCTACCTTTATAGATTCTAGCTTTCTTTCCCCCTTCTTGCCACCTTCAACTCTGGGAGCTGAGTAGACAGGTTCAGTTTCTGGGCTTTTTGTCCCGTGAAACTGGGAAATAGAAGGGGAACTACAGGTCCGCCTCACTAAAACCCTAGAAAGAAGAGGCAGAATAAGAGAGCAATGGAAGAAAACGTCAGAACTGCATGGACTCTGGTTTGGGAGAGTTTTTCAGAGATGTGACAGATTAATGAGAGAAGCAAAAAAAAAAAAAAAAAAAAAGTGGACAGTGTTACTGTGAATTACTTGAGAGAAGCCATTAAAAATTGGAATTACTTTAAACTGCTTTGAAAGCACTTGCTGAGTTTTTAAAAATGGAACCCCTCACGTTAATTGGATCATGATGGACCCTGTTTTACATTCAGATTATATAATGAACAGTTATAGTCTAAGGATTTCAAAATAAACTTTCACCACTTCCTTGACAAGTCTGTCTCCCATCCTCCTCCAACATTCCTCTACGAAACCTCTACTCATCCTGGGAATTGCTGTCTAATTGGGACCAGGCTCACCTCTTCCTTCTAAACCCAACTCATGCCATAAGTCTAGATTTCAGTGTCCAGTGTAGACGTTCCACCAATTTAGCGTTGTGATTCCTGTGCTTCAGTTTCAATGACTTTCATCTACGCTCCCCTCCAATCCTCACACCCAGATCCGAAAACCCAGATTTTGTCAGCAGCAGGAACTAACCCATACCAGAAATTTAAAACTCCCAGCTTTCCCTCTCTAACCACCACCTCTCCTCCCAGCTCTCTCACAGCTCCGTTTCCTCTAACCTTTTCTTCAGTGTCACAGGGACCTTCAGACCCTCCTTGACCTTTCTCTCCATACCTCAAAAAGGCTTCCAGTCAACCATGCTGTACTGCTGCCTTTGATCCCCTACAGGAAAGGACCAACAAACCACATTTGCCAATTACCTCCTGGAGTAACACAAGCTAATGAAAATCTCTTTTCTTTGAAAATCAATCAAAATTTATTCTCACCTTCATCATGAAGCTATCCAAGGAATCTTCTTGTCCTTTTATGTTCATATAAGGGGTGAATATGTTGGCACCTGCTAACTTTTTCTCCAAAAGATCTGCTTTTCGCTCTGCCTTTTCTCTTTCAGCCAGATGTACTCTGTGTAAAATATCAGTAGGTAACAATATCATGAATCAATTTTCAAACTTCAATTAAAATATGAAAAGAAGCATCTCCCATTTAAAATATATTAAATATGTGTATCAAATAAAAATGTATTTCTTTTGAAAAGAGCTGTGCAGTTACCTAACTGTTTTTAGGGAGAGACTAGAACTGGCAGAGAAACAGAGAGAAAAACAAACCGGTGATAAGTCCTGTTCCCCTGGGGGAGGTTGATTTTGAGACTATTCTTTTCAAGGGGAAATTTGAGTATGAATATCTGCCTGCCACTATGGTAATATTGTGATGATCAGGAGATTCCACACCGATGCAAGTACTCCTACATATACATTTTGTTTGTGTGTGTGTGTGTGTGGCTGAGGAAGATTTGCCCTAAGCTTACATCCATTGCCAATCCTCCTCTTTTTTTGCCTGAGGAAGATTAGCCCTGAGCTAACATCTGTGCCAGTCTTCCTCTATTTTTTTGTATGTGGGACACCAACACAGCACGGCCTGTGAGTGGAGTAGGTCTGCACCTGGGATCTGAACCCACGAACCTGGGTTGCTGAAGTGGAGCAGGCAGAACTTTAACCACTTGGCCGTGGGGCCAGGCCCACAAGTACTCCTATTTTAATAACACCTAAATGGGCTCTTCAACTGGAATTCAATGAGGGGAAAAGGAATTCGAAATAACAACATAGCAATAGAGAATAGCATATGTAAAAACTTGTTTTATTATCAAATATACAAACAGCTAATGATCTGGTTCTTGTTTTGATTACCAATTGCTAGGTATTGGTAATATTTTCTACCCTGAAGCTAGGTTAAAGTTTCAGTCCATCTTCCACGTGTTTTATGTTCTTTTCTGTCTCAGAATTGCATCCTACAGAATTAGTGAATTAAAAGTCAAGTCAAAAGAAATTATCTGAATTAAAGAGAAAATTTAATTCAAAAAATTATATTCAAGACATGTAGGACACACACCAAAGGTCATGCATATCTGTAATTGTAGCCCTAGAATGAGAGTAGAGACAGAATGGGACAGAAATAATATTTGAAAAAATAATTCCCAAGAATTATCCAAACCTGATAAAAGCCATCAGTTGATAAACTCAATAAGTTCTGCAAATCCTAAGCAGGATAGATACAAAGAAAGCCACACCAAGACACATCATAGTAAAATAATAAATAACAATATGGTAGACTTAAATCCAACAGTTCCAGTAATTAGAGATAGATGGTCTAAACCTTTCAATTAAAAGACAAGAGTATCAGACTGGATTTAAAAAAAAATAAAAGCTAATGCTAAGCATTTTACAAGAGATATACTTTAAAAATAATGACACAGAAACATGCAAATTAAAAAAACAGACATACCGTGGGAACAGTAAAAAAATGTTAATGGTGTAGCTATGTTAAAATCAAAGTAGACTTTAAAGAAAGAAGTACATAAAAGATAAAGAGGGACATTTCATAATAATAAAAGTGACAATTCAACAGAAAGATATGAAAATTCTAAATTAGAATGCCAACAGTTTCAAAATATATAAAGCAACAGTTGAACTAAAAGTGAGAGACACAAATCTGCATTCATAATTGGAGGTTTTAACACGCCTTTCTCAGTAACCAATAGAACAAAAGGAAAACGTGCTGGGCCTGAAACTTTTTTCCTAACTGCAAAGAGAGAACAGCTCAAAGGCTGGGAACAAGATACGGCCTAAAAACAATTCTTTGTCCAGAGTCCCCTCCAGAGTCCACTCCATAGAAGCTGCTTCCAGTCCTTCTCTCCCCTTTCAACGCTAACAGAAGGATGAAAAACAATGTATGGTAGGCCATCCAGCCACCTTTCTTGTTGGCGCCGAAGACAAAACAAAAGCAAAAAGTCTGTAGTGGCTCACTCTGCAGCTGTATTCAAAATTGCGTTGAAGAGTTTGCAATGCATGGTCAGCTGTGACGGATCAAACAACAGACCAACTTCAGGTGCTTGCCTATCCCTGAGAAGATATTTATTTGGATGATGAATTGCTTTAATCAGTTCTTCACTTGAACTTTGTCTTATTTTTTCAGACACTGCACAACCAGAGAAAAAGAAATCCCACTCTCCCTCTTGCTGGCCTTTGGTTTTAACTAATTCCACAGTCTGAGTAGAGGTTTGCCTTATTGCTTCCTTTCAAGCTCCTATATATTTTCTTTTTCTTTATTTTTATTTATTTATTTTTTTTGTGAGGAAGACGAGCCCTGAGCTAACATCCCTTGCCAATGCTCCTCTTTTTGCTGAGGAAGACTGGCCCTGGGCTAACATCCGTGCCCCTCTTCCTCTACTTTATATGGGACGCCACCAGGGCATGGCTGACAAGCAGGGCGTCAGTGGGCATCTGGGATCTGAACCTGTGAACCCCAGGCTGCCAAACTGTGAACTAAACCACTGCGCCACCCAGCCGGCCCCTATGTTTTCTTTTTAAAAGTGATTTGGGAAATGCAAGACCCGGAAGAAACTTCAACCTATCAGTTGAGCTGATACATACTAATCAATATAGAATAGAAACAGGCTACACCAGTATTCAAATCTGAATACAATAGCTTTTCATATTGTGTGAACTTCTTAAATATTGTTAATATTATGAGGGAAAATCAATGACTTTGTTTCTCCTCCTATCAACCAAGGGCACATGATCAAATATCTCCTGTCTTTGTATACCAACTAAATAACCACAAGTCTAAGAATAATGAATTTTATAAAGGACAAAACCGATCATCCCAATAGATGCAGAAAAAGTATTTGACAAAATCCAATACACTTTCATGTTAAAAACACTCAACAAACTAGGAATAAAAGGGAATTTCCTCAACCTGATAAAGGGCATCTACAAAAAAACCCATAGCTAACATTATACTTAATAGTGAAACACTGAAAGCTTACGCCTAAGATCAAGAACAAAACAAGGATGTCTGTTTCTTACCACTTCCATTTAAAATTGTAATGGAGGTTTGAACCGAGTTAATTAGGCAAGAAAAATAAATTAAAAGCATCCAGATTAGAAGGGAAGAAGTAAATCTCTTTGCAGGTGACATGGTCTTGTACAGAGAAAATCCTAAGGAATCCACAAAAAAACCCATTAGAGCTAATAAACAAGTTCAGCAAGTCTTCAGGACACAAGATAGATATACAAAGATCAATTATATTTCTATTCCCTAAAAAATGAACAAACCAAAAATGAAATTAAGGAACAGTTCCATTTCCAATATATAAAAAAGAATAAAATACTTAGAAATAAATGTAACAAAAGAAATGTAAGACGTGTACACTGAAAACTAAAAACTATTGTTGAAAGAAATTAAAGAAGACCTAAATAAATGGAAAGACATGCCATGTTCATGAATTGGAAGATTTACTATTAAGATGGCAATGCTCCCCAAACTGATCTACAAATTCAACACAATCCCTATCAAAATTCGAGCTTCCTTTTTTATGGAAATTGAAAAGCTGATCTTAAAATTCATATGGAAAAGCAAGGGACCCAGAATAGCTAAAAAATCTTGAAAAAGAAGAAAAAGTTGGAGGACTCACACTATAGTTACTATAAATCTACAGTAATCAAGATGGCATAGTACTGGCACAAGGACAGACATATAGACCAATGGAATAGAAATGAGAGTCCAGAATTAAAGCCATACATTTATGGTCAATTGATTTTTTTGCAAGAGTGCCAAGACAACTCAATGGCAGAAAATAGTCCTTTCAACAGTGGTGCTGTGATAACTAGTGGATATTCATATGAAAAAGAATGAATTTGGACCCCTAATTCACACCATATACAAAAATTAGTCAAGATGGATCAAAGACATAAATGTAAGTGCTAAGACTATAATGCTTTAAAAAAAAATACATGTAAACTCTTGTGACCCTGGATTAGGCAATGGTTTCTTAAATATGACACCAGACACAAGTGACAAAAAAAGTAAACTTCATCAGAATTTTAAAATTTTGTGCTTCAAAAGACACCATTAAGAAAGTGAAAAGACAACCCACAGATGGGAGAAAATATTTGCAAATCATATATCTGATAAGAGACTAGTATCCAGAATATATAAAGAACACTTACTTAAATAATAATTTAAAAACTGATAAAAAAACCCAATTTAAAAATGGGCAAAGGATTTGAATAGATATTTCTACAGAGAAGATATACAAATGGCCAAAAATCACATGAAAGGATGTCCAACATCTTTAATCATTATGGAAATGCAAATTAAAATCGTGAGATATGATTTCATATCCTCTAGAATGGTTATAATAAAAAAGATGAACAATAACAAGTGTTGGTGAGAATATGGAGAAATTGGAATCCTCATACATTGCTGGTAGGAATGTAAAATGGTACAGCTGCCTTGGAAAACAGCCTAGAAATTCCTCAAAAGTAACCTCAAAAGGTTAAACATAGAGTTACTTTATGACCCAGCAATTCTACTCCTAAGTCATATACCTAAGAGAGATGAAACACACAGTCATATAAAAGTTCATACAAGAATGTTCATAGCAGCATTATTCATAAAGGTTATTCATAAAGCATTATTCATTATTCATATTCCCGCTTCAAAAGAGGAAACAACCATTGTCCATCAACTGATGTATGGATAAACAAAATGTGGTATTTCCATATAATGGAATATTATTTGGCCATAAAAAGGAATGAGGTACCGATTCATGCTACAACATGGATAAATCTTGAAACACTGGGCTAACTGAAAGAAGTCAGACACAGAGGCAGTATATTGTTTGATTGCATTAATATGAAATGTCCAGAAAAGGCAAGTCCATAGTGAAAGAAAGTAGATTGGTGGTTGTCAGAGACTGGAGAGGGTGGAATGAGAAGTAACTGCTAATGAGCGTGGGGTTTCTTTATGGGGTGATGAAAATGTTCTGGAATTAGTGGTGATGATTGCACAAACTCATGAATATACTAAAAACTATTGAACTGTACACTTTAAAAGGGTAAATTTTAATGGTATGTGAATTATATCTCAATAAAAATATTTTTTTAATATAACAATTTTGAGTCAGGTATTATGTGAACTTCTACTAAATTCTGTGATCAATCAGGAATATGGAGTTCATATATTATTTGCAAGCTTATGACAAATGACATGTTTTAAAAAAAACTAGAAAATTCCCTACCTTAAACAGTTTTCTAGCTCTAGAATTCTTACAGTTAGATCCCAGTTGCCTCTTTCAAGACTCTGAATATTGGTGTTTTTCAAAGATTTAATTCTGGTTAGAGAAGCAATAAGTTCCTGTAGGTCCTTGATATCATCTTTCAGTGACATTATCTGGAATGATTGTTGCACATTACTTTCTTTGTAACTTTCTAGCTCACTCTTCATCTCTTGCAATGAAGTTTCTTTTATGAAAAGTTTGTTCTGAAGATTTCTTAGCTAATGAGAAAGGGAAAGTGTTACTTAAAATCATTTATAATTTTCGTTTTAGAAAATTCATGATTTTAAATGATTATGGGTAATTAAGTTATACATTGTTATACGATAAAATACAGCCTCTCCAATCTCCTAACATTATATTTCCAACGTTAAATACATGTAAAAAGTCATATCAAATTTACACGAAGGGTTTGGAATCAGTGATTTTATTCTCATCAACATTAAAGTTGTTTAAATCTTGTTGCAAGAGTAAACAATACCAATAATGAATTCTATAATTCCTACCAGAAAAGAAATGCTTGATGCTTTGGCCATAGAGGTTTGCTTCATGATGTGTTGTAAAGGGGAGTGTGTTCACAGGTCTCTCTTCTAAAGAGCAGCCTGTGGGTATGCCACATGGTGGTTCCTGGCTTTCTCTGTGCTGATTAGAGAAATTGGTGGAAAAGAGAGTCGGGGAAAGAACGAGGCTTAAACTGATTATATATATTTGTAAGTCAAATAAGGGAAAGAAGAGATCGTGAAGTTATGAAGAGAAGTAAGAGTGATGGCTTGGAGAGGGGAGCTACACAAGAGAGCCACTGCGGGCTGCTATTGGAGGAAAAGACCAAAAGGGTTGGAGAGACAGGGGACTCAGCTGCTGTGAGGTGAGCAATTTATCTATCTTTGGGTAGCATGTAAAAAACTCTCTGCTTTTCTGTCTGATAAGTGAAGAAAGTTCACTAGATGAAGAAAATTGAGGTATTGCTAACATTTGGGGGTCAATTAACTTTTAACTTTTAGTCTAATTTGTTCAAATTTCTTAACAGATTGTATATGATCCTGATGAACTAGTAAGAGAGAAGGGGAAAAAAAGGCAAATTTGATTTGACATTATAAAAGATCATTAGCTTTTTAACCAGAAAAAGTTCAGGAATACTTTGTTATTTTGCATTAATTAATTTGAAAAAATTTGCATTAATTAGAAATGCTATAATTGCTAGCAGCAAAGGCGGTATGAAGACCAAGCATTTTAAACTAAATTTCTAATCCAGTATATGTATACGGTGTTTTTTTCCTATGTCTAAAAAATTCTGTGAAATTAAAACAATGAAATGAACCTTATATGTTCTCAAAACATACCTTTATGTATTTTTTTATTACATTGCCATTAAAAACACACCTCAATTGAGCCACAGAGTTTATAGAGAATGAAAGTATGGAATAGCGGAAAGACCTCAAATTTTGGAGGAACAAGACAGACTGTGATCATTGGCAAATCAGTTAAATTTTCTTACCCAATTTATATTGTAATTGTAAGGATATAAAAGTAACATATATCAAGGGCCTAGCATACTGTCAGGCACATATTAAAATATAAATATACACTAAATTGTAAATACACACTAGATTGCAGGTGTATACTCTATTGAAGTTTGTGCTCCCTTGGAACTTGAAATTAAGTCATCCAAAAGGTACTCCACAAAATCCCTAATTAGCTGCAGAAGCGACTAAGCGATCTGAAATGGAGCAGGGGTGGTAGAGAGCACAAACAAGATTGTGAAGATGAAGTGAAAGATTTGAGCTCAAACTAAAACCCATTTCTCCTCTTCATTGCCCAGCCACACTGAAGGTTAAGAATCCTGTGTGTTCATTCTTCATCCACTATAATTCTATTTTTATATTATTCCATCTTGTGTCGTTTATGCCTCACTATGCAAAGTCTTCTTTCAAAAGTTATCAATGATCTCTTAATTGTCAGATTCAACAATTTATTTTCAGTTGTCATCATATTCCACATGTCACTGTAGCTTTTGACACCATGGGCCATGCTTTTTTGCCAGATATCATCATTGGCACTTGCTATCCATTCCTATCCCTGTGGTGTCTTCTTGTTCTGCAGAACTAGAAATAAAATTGTTGTTTTGCAGACTCCCTTGTGTAGGCTGGGATTCTCTAGGCCAGTGGTTCTCAAATTGTAGCATCAGAATTGCCTGGAGAGCTTATTAAAAAACAGATGGCTGGGCCACCGCCAGAGTTTCTAGTTTGACATAGGGCCTGAGAATTTGTATTTCTAAAAGCTCCCAGGTGATGTTAATATTGCTGGTCTGGGGACCTACACTTTGAGAGCCAGCTATATGGAAATTGAGCTGCACCAAAAAGATGCATTCCCATGAAATTTAAACTAGAGAAGAAGGGGCCATTTTCCCGCTGCTATTTCTGCTGGTAAGCAAGGTCACGGAGGAGGCCAGAAAAAATGTTCCATTACCTAGTTATCTGCTTTGTGGAAGTTGAGAAGCAGCCTGGGCTGTGCGATAAAGTTTCAATGACAGTAGCAGCAACTTCCTGACCTTAGGATCTCATCTAAGTGGTGTGTCCTTGAACTCATTCACCCAATGCTGGCCCCGACTCCCACACCCAGACCTTCCAGTCATTTTGTATATACATAATTCTCCTCTGTTTGAAATACTTAGAGTGGTTCCTGCTTTCTGCAGTGACTCCAGGACTGATCCACCCCTTCACAACTTTCTCTCCTCGGCTTTCATGGAACTGGCAGTCTCTTTTTTTTCTCCCTTCCTGATTACTTCTTCCCAGTCTTCTACTATGGTTCTTTTTCTCTTGCACAAAGGCATTCCTAGTGCCAGTATTAAGGAAACTGGATATGACAAATCCTATATTGTAAGGTTTTTTTTCTGTAAATGACCATAAAAGATGTAAATGTGGTTTAAAAAAAAATGCATCTTACAGTTTGGAAGCCAGACAAAGCTTCCCAGGGTGAAGAAGTCTTTGGAATTCAATGAACACTTCATGGCCAGCCCCATAGTCTCCAGGGTTGCACTAACTTTATCATTTAGCGTGCCTTTTAATTCCATTTCCAGCACAGACCAATCTTCTTTTTAAAATATTCCTCCATTTCCCCCAAAATATGCATATTAAAAGCTGCTCTATAGTCTTGACCCTTCAGCAATTCTCATAGAATAATTACAGCCTTCCCATCATGGAGTAAATGGAAATGGTAAATGACTTATAGTCTGAAGTTGGGCTTTTTAGGACATTCTGACAAAATTCTTAAGAGAAATCAATTTTGCAGTCTGAAGTAGTGAGGACAGGAGTCCTTAAAAAGCAATTACAGCATCATTAAACTAAAACTTCTTAGAATGGAATACAACCATTAGTGAAATAATGAATTTAGCAAATTCTCCCTAGAGAAAATGAGTAATTAAAAGAACTCACTGTCACTAGTTGATAATAAAACGCTTTAAATTTTTTTAACTTGGGGCTGGCCCAGTGGTGTAGTGGTTAAGTCTGCACGTTCCACTTCAGCGGCCTGGGTTCACAGGTTCGGATCTTGGGCGTGGACCTATGCACCACTCATCAAGCCATGCTGTGGCAGCGTCCCACGTACAAAGTGGAGGAAGATGGGCACAGATGTTAGCTCAGGGCTAATCTCCCTCAGCAAAAAGAGTAAGATTGGCAATGGATGTTAGTTTAGGGCCAATCTTCCTCAGCGAAAAAAAAAATTTTTTTTAAACTTGTGCTAAACTCTAAGGTCAGATTTTCTCCCCCTTCTTACTTTTCACACAGGTGAAACTTTTGACTCTTTGTGTTAGCTGTTGTAAAGGAACTATTCTTTCATAGCATTTCTTGAGTACTTCTCTCTTCCCCTCCACAGGCATTCATTGTGGGTTTCTACTTATTATCAAAATATGTGATTTGCTTCATTGCTAAGTCTGTATATTGCAAATCAGATCCTATTTCAGACCTATTTATTTAAGCATAAATTAATTTACTTAAAATAATGGGTCAGGGGCCGGCCCAGTGGTGTAGCAGTTAAGTTTGCATGTTCTGCTTTGGTGGCCTGGGGTTTGAGGGTTCAGATCCCAGGTGTGGACCTATGCACCACTTTTCAAGTCATGCTGTGGTGGCGTCCCACATATAAAATAGAGGAAGATGGGCACGGATGTTAGCTCAGGGCCAATCTTCCTCACCAAAATAAAATAAAATAATAATAATAATAATGGGTTAAATGTTCTATGAAAGATCCATTTAGAAAATACCTTTTAATAACAAGATCAAATGTTTAAAAATAGTTTAAAATTCACTTATATTTTTGTAAAAACATGTTAATTAGGTCAGAGTCATTTTTGCTTTACCCTTTTTTTTTTATCCTCCCCCTCAGGTCACTAAATCTGTTAATTTTTCCTCTAGTATGTCTCTCATATCTACCCCTTTCTTCCTATGCCTGCTGCCTGTGTCTTGTTTCAGGGCCTCATTGTCCATCTCATGCACTTTTTGTTACAAGACTTCCTACTTGATCTTCTGCCTCCAATCTAGCCCCTCTCTGAGCCATTCTTTATTTGATCAACGAGCCTTTGGTGTCTTCTATGTTCCAGGCATGTGCTAGGCTCTGGGCATCCTAAGAAGATTAAGAACTCTCAAAATTTTCCCAGTTCCCAGGGAGACCACTTTGAAAACAAATCATTAGAATATACCTTAACAGGTACAATAATAGTGGTATAAACAGAATTTTCCAAGAACACAAGCAAAAGGATATCTATTTTGCTCTCAGTTGTCATTTCAGATCATGTAATATCACTCCTCATCAAAACCCTGCGATGATTCCCCATTGACCTCAAACTCATAGAGCATATTACTCACTTTATTGTAGCTACTTCGCTGGCTCCAACCTACATGTACAGTTTGACACCCCTATTTTCAACCTCTGTAAAATCCTCTGTGTCCTTTAAGGTTCCCCTTACCTCCAAGAAGCCCATGCTCATGGAGTTTACCTTGTATTTCCCTTCATTGTTTATGTCTCTCTCCCCACTTTCTAATTTTCTTGTGGATGAGAATCATGGTTCATTTATTTTTCTATCCTCACCTCCCAAGTGTCTTATTTCAATACTTTTCACATGGCAGCACCTCAACAAATGTTGAGATGAAACGCTATTCTATCAAAAGGATCCCAACTTCTGGAAATCACAATAATTCTAAAGTCCTTCATTATTTTAACCAGTAAGTTAGGGGGTTCTCTGAACTGCAGTGGTTACCATTCACCTAAGATCCCATAAAAATAACAAACATCCCCTGGAGTTGTGTGAGGCAGTGGTGCCATTCCCCTGTACTCTGATATAAGAACTATGTTTTAGGGTCTCAGTTTTAGTTATCCTATTGTTAAGATATTGTTAAGATAAGGTGTCTTGAAAAATACCTAAGGTAGCATAAGTCTCAGACTCACACAGTATTGATTTCTAGATCTAGTTTAATTTTCCTTTTAATGACCAAATTTTGTCAATTAGTCTTCTGGAGGACTTGCCAGTTCTAGTTTTTTACTTCCTCCATTTGAACAGTGATTTGCAAACTCTAAGATTTTAAAACACTCCTGAATCATTTTTTATGTCAAAGAAACCCAAACTTTGAATAGTTTGATGTTGGATTTGAACATAACGAACCAAAAATATGTTCAGGACTTACCTAAATTTAGGCATCCCCAAAATTGAGATACAGCTTGTTGATAAAAATTGTCAACAAAGGACTTGTATCTAGAATATATAAAGAACTCTAAACTCTCAGAAAACAATCCAATTATAAAATGGGCAAAAGACTTGAACAAAAGCTTTACTGGAAAAGATATATGGATAGCAAATAAGCACATAAAAATATGCTCAACATCATCAGCCATTAGGAATATGCAAATTAAAGCCACAATGAGTTACTGCTATATATGTATCCATATTAGGATATCTGAAATACAAAATAGTGACAGCACCAAATGCTGGCAAGAATTAGGAGAAATTGGATCACTCACTCATACGTTGCTGGTAGGAATGTAAAATGGCACAGCCACTCTGGAAAATAGTTTGGCAGTTTCTTATAAAACTAAACATGCAATTTACCTTATGACCCAGCTATTGCACTTTTGAGCATTTATCCCAGAGAAATGAAAAGTTATGTTCACACAAAAGCCTGTACATGAATGTCCATAGCAGCTTTATTTGTAATAGCCAAAAAACTGGAAGCAACCCAAATATTTATCAAGTGAATGATTAAACAAACTGTGCTACATACATACCATGGACTTAGCAATAAAGAGGCCAAACTATTGATACGTGCAACAACTTGAATAAATCTCCAGGAAATTATGCTGAGTGAAAAAGCCAATCCGAAAAGGTTACATATGTATGATTCTATTTATATAACATTTAAAAAACAGCTTTATTGAGATATAATTCATAAATTCACCCATTTAAACTCTACAGGTGAATGGCTTTTAGTATATTCATACAGTTGTGCAAACATATTGAACTGTTTTATTTTCACTTTTCAAATTGAGATATAATTTGCACACCATAAAATTGATCCTTTAAAGTGTACAATTCAGTAGTTTTTAGTATATTTACAGGTTTTGCAACCATCACCATGATCTAATTCCAGAACATTTTCATTATTTCCTGAAGAAACCCTAGACCCATTAGTAGTCACTCCACATTCCCCGTCCTCTCAGCTGCTGGCAACCATTAATCTACTCTCTGTTTCTACAAATTTACCGAATCCAGACATTTCATCTGAATGGAATCATACAATATGTTGCCTCTTGTGGACTGGTTTCTTTTCACTTAGCATAATGTTTTCAAGGTTCATCCACGTTGTAGCATGAATCAGTACTTCATTCCTTTCTTATGGCTGAATAATATTTTACTGTTTGGCTAAACCATATTTTGCTTATCCACTCATCAGTTGATGGACATTTGAGTTGTGTCTACTTTTTGGCTTTATGAATAATGCTACTATGAACATTCATTTACAAATTTTTATATGAATATATATTTTCAATTCTTTTGTGTATCTACATAGGAGTGGGATTGTTGGGTCATATGGTAACTCTATATTTAGCTTTTTGAGTATATATAACATTTTTGAAATGATAACATTTTAGAAATGAAGGAGAGATTAGTGGTTGCCAGGGATTGAGGGTGGGAAGAAAGTAGCTGTAGATACAAAATGACAATGAGGGGCTGGCCTAGTGGCACAGTGGTTAAGTTTGGCGCACTCCGCTTCAGCAGTCTGGGGTTTGCAGGTTCGGATCCTGGGCGGGGACCTATACCACTCATCAAGTGATGCTGTG